>QZGG01000466.1:0-140657 GCA_006409495.1 Sedum album
TGTTGTTAGGTTAGTTTCATATCGAGAGGTTTTCAATTTTAATTGATGTATGGGATTTGGGTATGCTTGTTTGAGCTTGCCTGTGTCAGTTAATTACTGTCAATCCTTCAAGTTTGGAACTTCAGCGTTCTGATGGTTATTAATCACTTATTGACATGTTGAAATTGAATTGTCTGAAACAGGATTGTATAGGGTTGATGTCTTTGGTTTTTCTTTTCTTAGAAATGCTGTTTGATGCATTTGCATTTGGGAGATTTTGTTTTGTGGGTCATTCCTTGATTTCTGGCAGATACTCTTGTTCTCGTGTTGATGTGGTTTGTTTTCTACAACGGCTCAAGATATGCAACTGAGTCCTACGCCAGGTATTATTCTAAACAAAACATATTTATTGATATGTAGATGACTCATTACATCTTTTCTATCGCAAACATACAGTTCTTTTCATGAATACTCAGTTTTCCAACCCTTATGTTTTTCAACCTCGCCACTAATGCCTAGCATATTTGCTCAAACGTCAATTATTTCAGGTACCATAGCTGAATCCATGATGCTAGCCATCTCATTGCAGCGCATCTAACATGTCCCTCCTGTTCTTGCTTCCAACACTTGACTAGTGCAAGCCATAACTATTTTTTACCAAGTGCTATTTTTCGCACAAATCACTAACTACTACAAGTATCAAGCAGTTAAGTCCAACAGAAGTTGCAAAAGCTACCTTTTCGAAGTTGTAATTACACTCCAGATTTTTTGTTCCAAATAGCAACCTACTTGTAGTTGCATACAAGAGGTAAAAATGATAATGTCAAAATTGTATTAATTCTACAATTAAGCTAAATTTTGGTAGATTCTTTACAATCATCAGTGTAGTCCCCGTTTAACCAATTATATACTGACACGTATTCAGATGACGTAAACGCCAACTAGAGGGTTCTAAAATGGCAGCGGAAGATTCATTTTATCCCAATTTTTATTCACCGAAAGCCATCGTCTCGTCTTCGCATCGCTCTCTCCCTTCAATCATCCGACTCCGATCGATCGCAGGGTTGATTCCGTTCTGATCTGATCCCGAATTTTCTTCATCGGCGTTCGTAATCGAAGGTTAGTTTCGTTCCTTACGAAATGGAATTTATCAAGATTCGAATTTTAATTTTGTTAATTTTGATGTTTTTTGTATATTTCGATAAGAGGGCGTGAGAAACACTTGTGAAAGGATTAGGACTTTTTAAGTATCTACTGACGTCAGGCATCCTTGTGCAGCTGTTGAAAGGACTCCAATTGGATTTTGATGGTATTATGTGATTAATTAATTATATTGTGTTGGAATTAGGTAGTGCAAGACTGATTTTTCCAAAGGATTTAAATGGCGAGTATTTGTAAAGAATCGCTGTGCGGTAGTTCGTCACAAGGGCCATCTTACTCGAGGAACAATGGCGGTGATGGGGACACTGGGTTTGAGTGCAACATTTGCTTTGACTTGGCACAAGATCCGATTGTGACGCTATGTGGTCATTTATTTTGCTGGCCGTGTTTGTATAAGTGGCTGCATCTACATTCAATTTCTCAGGAATGCCCGGTGTGTAAAGCAATGATTGAGGAAGAGAAGTTGGTTCCATTGTATGGGCGGGGAAAGAATACAGCAGACCCGAGGTCGAAATCTATCCCGGGAGTGGAAATTCCTCATAGGCCGATGGGACAAAGGCCTGAAACTGCTCCACCGCCTCCGACTGGACCGAATATTCAGTTCCCGTTTCCAGGATTTGGGTTTATGGGTGGGCTGGCACCTATGATGACGGCATCATTCGGTAACTTCACATTTTCTGCAGGTTTTGGTGGATTGATACCAGCTCTTCTTGGCCTTAATTTGTATGGATTTCCTGGTTTTGGTGTTTATGGAGGAACTAATATGTTCCCCCAGCAAGGTCAGCCGCAGCCCCATGGAGATCATGCACAGAGGACTGCTCCTACTAGCCCTAGCCAAGCGCAAGATTCATCTTTGATGATGCTCTTCTTCATCATCCTTGTCTTTGTATTGGCTACTTTGGTCCTGTTGTAGGCAAGAACTCTCATTAACTTTATTCCTCGAACACAAAGCTCAAGTGTTATCCCTTCCTATTGGATTCCTCATAAATATGTAAAGGTTATTTGAAGAGCAGTCTTGCTGATGTATGAACTTTCTGACAAACTAACTTGGGTCTATCGGCCTTGATCTTGAAGGGATGCTTCTTGGTATTCTGGCTGAAAAGTCAGCCTTTGTATATTATTTGCTACATTACCTTTTCTGGCGATTGAAGGTTTTATTTTACTTACTCTAGTTGTTAAATTGAAATTGCAAACATTTTAACAATAATGTGTTGTCATAGGTATATATTCATATGTGATTTGTGTGTTATTCCTACATTTTGTGATTCCATTTTAAACAGGATTCTTCAGTGATCCCCATATCCAGCATTTGAGTGTCTGGTCTTCTTTCACAGCGCACTTCATATGAGATTTAAGCAGTTAATTGGGTGTGCTACTTTTTGTTATTCAAGTTTTCAAATGTAGGTAGTAGGTATGGATCTTAAAGTGTAGATATTTGGAGTTTCAGAGTGCCTTCTTTTTGCCTTTTGCACATCTCATTAATTAGTGAGTGGTCCGAGATTGCATGTTTTTCAAACAATGGATGTCCCCTGAATGATTCTGTCTGATACCACTGCCCACTGTGTTACAAACTTAATGAGTAACAGCACATGGCCTGGTTGCTCCTTATCCTCTCTTTCCAAATCATAAGCAAGTAAGCAACTTTCACAAGTCACAACCTTACTATTCTTTCCTCCGGCCGATGCTCTCCCAAGTTGTCCTCATATCCACTGATTTTCACTCTTTTTAGTGCTCACAGAGTTTTGGAGCAGTGACCTGAAAAATCAGTTTTACTTTTCATCTGAATCTTAAATGTCATGTTTATAACCTTACTTCCACCAATGTATTAGCTTAACTCAAAACAATGTTCTGATTTTCCCAAGTTCATGTTATGAATAATCTTCTATTTTCAGGATTATGTCAATGCATTGCTTATCGCTATGAGCACATGTAGTTTGGCTCAAAGTTTGAATTTATCATTGATTTTTAGTCGGCTGGATTTAGTAATTATATAATGTACTTCTTCTAGTGCATATAGACTAACATATTTGGACTCATTCACTCGAGTCGACCATTAAGTACTTATAATATTGCATTGAAGAGGTCAATGCAATTACGGTACACCAAATGTTTAACTTCTACAACTTAGAAAAATAATAATAGTTGAATATGTAAAGAGGTAGATATTTGAATGGCAACCGAGAAGGTTCAATGGAAGGTTGATGGCAAGGTCTTGTTGCTTTTTATGACTAGAAATTCATGCTCCCATTTTTCTTAGATGTACATTTCTATATTGGATATTGCATTATCCAATCTTTGCTCTCAAGATCTCAACATGGTTCAAAGCATGCAAAACACAGTTACTATACGTATCCCATGATGGCTCGAGATGTAAACATTTATGACTTATGAGCACACCCTCGTGGTGATTATTGCTGCATGACTAGACCCCATGTTGATTAATCATGGCTCACATACTATGACCCGACCTCAAGTGCTTCCACACGGTTTGGGGTCCTCTCCTCTCATCCGAGTCGGTGTATTCACCATGAAAAAGCCTTAACTTTCGCAAACGTATTAGTTATATAATGAGTTTTGTTAAATGCATTGTGAATGAGATGACCTAGGTTTGACGAATGAATGAGATTTGCAGTTGATTGTGAAATGAGAACATTATTGGTGATCGAGTGAGCCTTTATGTCATTTTTATATGATATTAAAGAGAGCATCTTTCAAAAAAAAGAGTCGATTCTTTGAGATGGGCATTGGGCAATAATCACTATCAACGTTTAAATGGGACCTTGTTGCTCGCAAATCGGATATCTTAGCACAATTATCTGAAAACTAATCTTGTTAATTAGTATAAATGTAGGTAGGGACAGTATTATGTGGAAATTAGAAATACTCTTCTTGCGAATATAATTTATTCTCGCAAAATTAGGATTCAGATTCGATGCAGCTTATTAATTAGCTGTCTAAATAAAAATCTGTTATTTTTGTATTCGTTGAACATTATTTACAAGCAACATTCAAAATCAAAATACATATATATTAACAAATGCAGAGAATCTGTTTCAAAGCCTAATAAGATATTTAAAAAAACATATTAAATTATTCCCAATATCAAGAAACCGCGTTTTTACAAGAAAATATATTAAATTCAAATTATTTATTTTTCGTAAGAAAATTCGTGCTAAACACGCCCTTAAGCTCCACATATATAAGCATTTCGTCGACCAGTCCAACCTCAAATTTAAAATCCCAAAGCCTCACTCCACCATGAAACCCCTCCTCGCCGCCCTCATCTCCGCCGCGATCCTCTCCGAATTTGTGATCTCCTCTTCCGCCGCTGCTGCCTTCAAAGAAGCTCCGCAGTTCTACAACTCGCCGACCTGTCCCGATCTCCGAGCAGAAGCTAATGGTGCTGAAATTTGCTCCACCGACGCTATCCACGTGGCGATGACTCTCGACGCCGTCTACCTCCGCGGCTCAATGGCGGCGATTCTCTCCATTCTTCAACACTCCTCCTGTCCTGAAAACGTCCGGTTCCATTTCATAGCATCCTCCGCCGCGAATCCACCGTTCTCCGATCCACAATCCTTTCCTCCTTCCCTTACCTCACTTTCCAAATCTACACTTTCAGCGACTCCGCCGTCTCCGGCCTCATCACCACCTCAATCCGCTCCGCGCTCGACTGTCCTTTAAACTACGCTCGGTCATACTTACCATCAATCCTCCCTCCCTGCGTCCGCCGCGTCGTCTATCTCGACTCCGATCTAGTCTTAGTAGACGACATCGCTTCGCTCGCATCTACCGAACTCTCAAACGGCGCCGTTTTAGCTGCTCCAGAGTACTGCAACGCGAATTTCACATCCTATTTCACGCCATCCTTCTGGTCAAATCCGTCTCTATCTCTAACCTTCTCGAACGTTCGCGCGTGTTATTTCAACACTGGCGTGATGATAATCGATTTGGAACGTTGGCGTGAAGGTGACTACACGCGCCGGATTGAGGAATGGATGGAGTTGCAGAAGAGGATGAGAATTTACGAGCTCGGATCATTGCCACCGTTTTTGTTAGTGTTTGCTGGAAGGATAGCTCCAGTGGATCATAAGTGGAATCAGCATGGATTAGGTGGTGATAATTATAGGGGTTTGTGTAGGGAGTTGCATTCTGGAGCTGTGAGTTTGTTGCATTGGAGTGGAAAGGGGAAGCCTTGGGTGAGGCTTGATGCGAATAGGCCGTGTCCGGTTGACGCGCTTTGGGCGCCTTATGATCTGTTGCAGACGCCTTTCGTGTTTGATTCGTGAAGATAGAGGCTCAAGGTATGTATGTGCCTTTTCTGCGAATTTGAATGGTTTCTGGTGATACGAGGCTTTCATTCGTATTGCTGGGGATTTTAGATGTGGATTTGCAGATAGGTGATGAGATCGATTTTGTTGTCATTTGTGTTGGCAGTGTATATTACTATTGTTGTTCTATTGGATAGAATACAATGAGATTATTCTTATTGAAATGTATTAAACTTCTAGGTAATATATTACATCAGCGAAATGACTCAGTTTCTGGAAATTATTTTTGGCAAATACTCGTCTTGGTGCTCTTTGATTCTGTACTTAGTTTTCAGTACGAGACTTGTTGTTTAACTGATGGCCGTGTTTGGTATGTTTCTGGTGTCTCCAGCTGTGTTAAGTTCTTTATTAGTGACGAGTTGGTTGCAGCAAATGTTGCTGGAAGGCAACCATTGTTGTTTTCTCGAGCATCTGCTCTATTGTTTTTTATATAGACGCTGACAAATTTTTGAATGAATATAATCCAGCGTAGTCCAAGGGTTTATCATATACAGTTTACAATGAGATTGAGGATCATGTCGCCATATTCTTTCACTATTTGTTTTTGTGGTTGCCAGCATTCTTATTTGTCGGCACGCTCGCCAGTAGCTACTTGTTTCAACATCAGATTTTGTCTCTTTAATTTTATCTGTTTTGTTGCTGCTTAACATTCCCCTTATTGACAAAATATCAAAGTGAATTACACTAGAGCTCCAGTTCCCACGTTTAAAACGGTATTCCCAAAGAGAATTCCCACGTTTAATTTCTCTGTTTTATTGTTCACCTTAACCTCAATATTTAGTTAGTATGTGGAGATTTTTAATGGTTAAATTTAATTCATAAACGTTTCCAAAGTTGTTGATTTTACAAGTTCTGATTTATATACCTTGATCTCAATAACAGCATACAGAACATGGTGAGATATCAAGTACTGCCTAAGTTTGATCTTTATGTTTATATTTACAAGTTCTAATTTGAAAGCAACTCATTGCTGCTTAGACAATTAATACCCAGCAGTTACATGAAGATTGATGACAATTGTAAGATTATATGAATTTGAAGTGATAAGCAAACTCCTTAAATAACTTTCAGTACATACAATCTGTGATTGAAACATAAGACCAAATAATCAGAAGCCAGCAGAATCAGAGGGCCACTGTTCTCTTTCCAGACAATGAGGTGTTAGAGAATTGGGACATACCATAATATCCCTAAACTTTTTACACTGACTAGAAGGCCGAGTGCTTGTTTATTGGCAGCTTTAGTTTTGTTAACATTTCAGGCTAGAAGAGTGGCGCGAGCTTCGGCCAGCATGGTGTATTGCTTTCTCCTTTTATATCTGTAGTATATGAACTGAAGCAGAATCTGGACAAGTAATGTAGTGGAAGATTGATTTATACCTCGGTATCAGAAATTAAAAACTGCGAAATATTAGCAAGTTTGCGGAAACTTACGAAAAGGTCCAGTGAGACGCAAATGATGGAATCCAAAAGCCAGGGCAGGTTGTCTTTTATATCAACCCATTTGCAGCTCCTTACCACAATGCTGCATTTCAGCGATCCATTAAAACACATTATTTACCAAATCTGACAAAAATTAACCTACTAATCTGGGTGCAAGGTGAAGATATAATTACCTTAAGACGTAAGTGATGTTAGCGGTTATAGCTAAAACAAACATGGAAGGACTCAGGCCCTCGACATTTCCTCTCTTAATCTGAAATTTGGTTGAAGAAAAAGTTTATTTTCACAGAATAAAAACTTGACAATGTGAATGAAATGTTAGTAAACGAAAAATGGAGAAATACAAACATTGAGCCAGATCTGCGGAATGCGCCCAGAGATGTATACTAAAGCCATCCCCCATCCAAACAATTGTCCATAAGGATCAGAACTTTCTTCCTTGCCAAGATTATTTTGCTTCAAAATTAAAATTATCATGCCAAAGAAGTTCAACTGATCAGAACACAATAATAACATATATACCTTACCAGAAAGGTTTGGCTAAATGCCGCAGAGTGATTAGGCAAATTTGCAGCAGCAGCTACAAGAGTCCCGTACCCAGCCACCTATTATCCAATATAAAGAGCATAAGGTTGAGTCTAAGATCCAACAAAATAAAACAAATACTGTTAAGGATACAACATACTGTGTTCACAATTCCTCTTGACTGATTTATGAAAGAAGCCACTTTTGACGGCGTGTTGAGCTTATTTTGCTCTTCAACTGAGTTGGAGAACCTGGTTTCACAGGCCAATGGACTTGAAGCCAATGATCTCGCAGAACTGAAAAGGTTTACAACAAACCCATTACATAATTCGTCTAAACTAAAGAGCAAAAGAACTAAACACTGAGCAACACTCCGAATGATCTCACGTGTAATATGGATGACCCCTAGGAACTGGGCAAGGCCCATTCTCTATATTCTCCTTAACAAAATTTTCACATTTCGGAATCAACAACCGCTTTTCTAGCAAATCCTTTTCCTCCTGCCCAAGAATCAGCCTATTATGCGCTATTTTAGTAGTTGAACTCAACAAGTAGGACACTATTCCTCACCAGGCGTTCATCGTTCCTTTTTTTCTTCAACCATGGCACAATGTGATCGTAATATATACACTGACACATTATTATCGAGCTGCCCATAGTATACAACTGCAAAATATTCTTAGATAACTCAGACAATCACGAAAAACGTGGGTTTATTTCAAAAAATTTCATGAGTTAGAAACTGTACAAAATGACTCACCAAAGCTGTGTAAAATTGAGTTGGCAACTGCAACAAAGTAAATAAAAAATTAATGTAAAATGTAAAAAATAAAAATGGAGAGGCGAGTGCGAGTTAACGCACCGTGGAAGGTTCCAGAATGCAACCAGCGAGATTGAAAACATCGCTGCAAACGAATGCAACAAAATTAATCAAAAGCAAAATATGAAAATCAATAAAAATATAATCAACTGACCCGAGAATCCACGTCAGCAGGAGGAGGAGAGAGACTCCCCGACTGGACTTAGCCTTGAAATTCATAACAATCTGTGGAACCTCAGCGATACCCCATAAGCTGACACTAACCAAACCAAACCCAAAAGAGACGTCGTCTCTTAGATTACATAGACAATCTTTGAAATAGTGTTGAACCCACTCCGTGCATTGCTTCGATTCTAAGTAGCAGAAGTCACGATCTCGACGCAGACCCATTTTGAACTGTCGTTGACTTTGTTTGACCGGGGTTTGAGAGAAGGCCGAGTTTTAGGGTGTCTGTGATTTATAGCTAATTAATTAATTAAATAGTATTTATTAATATCCTTATTAGGGATGTATTGATTTAAATATATTGAATACGAATCGTATTGTGTGGAGATGTTTAACGTTAACGTAATTTAATGTACATAAATTCATGGGGTTGGGTATTTTTAAAAACTTTTATAATGGTGTTTATTGTTGTTAATATGTATTAAATTATTCAGAGCCTCATTTACTGATGATTTGAGAATCAATTTATTCCATTTTTGTTTGTTTTAATTGCTTAATGGGTGTGTCTCGATTTGATTTTGGAAGCGGCTAAAGTCAGAAAGAGAAGAATAAGAATATGGCAAGATCACACAGCGTGGAGTTTCTGACCCAACATGGCAGTGAGCTGTATATAATCATTATAGAATTTAAGCAGGTATAATGGAGCCTGTTTTTTTTGGTATCACTGAACCACATTGTTGAGCAAACTGCTGGCAGATGGTGATCCCTGGTTCATCAGCCATGAATCCGTAGCTGAAATTGGTGTTTCAAGGTTTATTGGGTGTGGACCATTTCCGTCTGTCCATCTTGAAACAGGGCGGTTGTTGTTCTGCATAGCAATGTTCTTGATCATAATGCACAATGGCTTTTCACTTAAATTGGACGATGAGGATGAGCTGGAGTAGTTTGATACTGAAGTTGAGTAGTAAATTTCTTCAGCTTCCAATAATTTTGTAATTCTTATTTGCTCCAATTCTTCCGAAACTTCCTTCATTGATGGACGCATGTCCCTATGGAATGTGAGACATCTGAAAGCAAGCTCTGCCACTTTGTGAATGGATTGGAGGGTCCAAGGATCTGTATGTGGCTCGAGGAATGGGTCGATTATCTCATTTAGACTCCCCTTACCGATCCTGTCAATAGCTAATGCAGCCAGGTTTACTTCATCTTGAGGTCTGGAGAAGTCTACTACTCTCAGTCCTGTTATGATTTCAACAAGGACTACTCCAAAACTGTAGACATCGCTCTTGTCTGAAAGCTGAAAATTCTGGTGATACTGAGGGTCTAGATAGCCAGGAGTGCCTTGAGGGGCCGTTGAAATGTGGGAAAACTCAACTTCACCCAGCCTTGACAGCCCAAAATCTGCTACTTTGGACTTTAAGTTGTAATCTAAGAGGATATTACTTGACTTGATGTCTCTGTGGAATATTGGCGGATCGTGAGAATGGAGATATGAGATGGCTCGAGCAGTTTCAGTAGCTATGTTCAGACGTGTAGCCCATGTCAAACCATTGCCTCGCGTTCTCTGTAACTGCTCAGCTAATGTCCCATTCTGCATGAACTCATAGACCAAGATTTGCTCACCCTTTTCTATAGTGCAGCCTAGTAGTCGAACCAGATTGGGGTGGCTGACAGAGGAGAGTAGTTTGATCTCATTCATGACCTGCTCAATATTATCAGCATTAGTATGCTTAAACCTTTTAATCGCCACCCACTCGTCATTGTGAAGTTTCCCAGAGTAAACTGTTCCATAGGCACCTGTTCCTAGCATTTGCTTGGCAGAAAAGCCACTGGTTGCCTTTTCAATCTCTTTATAAGGATGGATTGGAATTCTTATACTACCAGTAGCTTCAGTGATGCGCTTATTGGTACTTCTTTTTGCTTGCAAAGAAGATCTACGACGGATGCAGCAGAAAAATAAGCCTCCACACAGCATCAACAAAATCCCTGCCGCAATACCTGTCAAAAGTGTTAAAAATATTCAACTTGAACTGTCTGTTGACAAATTCCCAAGTTTTTTTGCTGTGTAACTTCAGTAGGAAGGTAACAATATAAAATATGCAGTATATTTAAATACCCCCGAGTATGGAACCCCAACGACTTGTTCCCCCGCATTTGCCTGCTAGGAATCTTGAAATGCTGCAATCTGGAGCTTCTGTTCACACAACCAAAATATTGGCGTCAATGAAAATGGCCAAAGATCCACCAAATGCAATAGGGAAATAAAATTCATCAATCCATATCCCCTATTGATGCAGAATTAAACTAAATTATATATCACAACAACATCCACAAGACCACCGTTCCTATGAAAATTCAAGCAGGAAATGAGCAGAAGAACCCTAATTAATGCTGGCTTAGTATCAAAGTTATTTTTATATTGCAAATACACTCACCATGCATACCACAAAATGTCAACACACCAAAATATCAAAAGCAAAGAATCATGCTCTTTTAAATTTAATAGGACCCCTCCAAAATCATTATCATATTATCAATCAAATGCCCCTTTGAACTAAACAGAAATTCAAAGTTGGTGTACCCACCATGCCAACCATCTGAACTCTGAAGCTTCCTCATATTAAAAACTAACATACCATATTGTCCTTAGCCACAAACTAAAAATAATAATTTAAAACACCAAAGAGTAAGCATCTACTAAAAAAAACAAATGTTTTGCTCCTCAAACAGGGATGATAATTACATACATTACACAGCTTCTCCAAGCATACTGCATTACAACCTCAATGCAAATAGTCTTCAAAATAGGAAAACTAATCTGCTTCGACTCACGTCATAACCTCAAAGCATAGCATCATTATAGAGTTTAAAAACCATTCATCAATGAACTCAATCAAATGCAGGCATGGTTCTATGCATTACCATTCATCAATCAGCACAAAGTCAAATAGTCAAGTCTTCAATTACTACTCAATAACAGATTAAACAAAGTCCCAATCTTGACTAGTACTTTGCCGTATGGAAGCTAAACTTCAGAAAACGACACCGCACAACTCACCTGTCCTGCAGCCAGAGCCGTCGAGAAATCCATCTCCGACGAATCCCTCCCGACACTTACACCGAAACGCTCCCTGCTTCGTAACAGGCGATAGCACTTCCGTACACTCCGCATCAACCGAACAACGACAATCGCCCTCAATCCACCATCCGATTTGTACCACCTGCACATCCAACGAAATCTCCGATACGTTCACCGCCTCAACAGAAATCGACGAGAACAAAACCGCACACTCGCTCTTTAAAACCTTTTCGTAACTCAAAAACTTCGTCTCCGTCCGATTCTCAGAGTAGCAGCTGACGTCACTACTCACGCCTCCGCAATCGTATAATTCGAAATTCGTCTTTACTGCAGTCGACGGAAGCTTGCAAGGAGTCGGAGGCTGAGTACAGTTTTTGAGGAGGATTCCGTTGCTGGAAGTCGGCGCGTAGTTGGAGGAGAAGAGAGATCGGAAGGTGTGGATGGAACGATTGCATTTTGCTTCGAGGTTGATTAAGAGTGAATCGGAGCGTAGAGTTCGGATGGGAAAGGTGTTTAAAGAGATTGAGCCGTCGGAGGAGCAGTTGAGGTGGATGGAGCAAGTAGGGGAGAAACCGAAGGGGTAGGGGACGACGTGTTTGGTTGTGGAATTCAGAGATGAGCAGGTTTGGATGCAGGATGGGGATGGGGAGGTGGAGTGGAAGAGGATAAGGAGAGTTAGGGTTAGGAGGTAGACGGCGGCGATCATGGCGGTTGGGAGGTGGAGATTTGCATAGGGGTTTGGTTTTGATTTAATTGGAGGAATGGAAGAAGAAATGTTTGAGTTGGGGATTGGATTCGGCGTTGGAATTTGTAATGTGACGTCGTTTATTTAATTTGTAATACTGCGTCGTTCTCTGGAATTTGAAAACTAAAAATAAGTTAAAATGATGTTATTTTTATTTTTTTAATAGCGCTTATAATGAGTACAAAACATTTTTAAGATCTCATATATGCACTTATTCTAATCACTGTTAGCTTTGGCTTTAATGGACATCTTTATATAGTTATTGATAATCATATATTAGTCACTTAAGCGCACATGACTCTAAACGAATTCGAATAATGTTGCTTTGATTAAATAGTAATTTGACAAAGAAATTCCGAATCAAGAAATTTTGGTAGGGAAATTTATAAAATATTGATTGTGATGTATTGAATTACCCCTTAGGTTTCATTTATGTACGAGTAATAAAGTTTTCCAAATCAGACAGGTGTAGAGGGTTCTTATAAAGATTGATGTGAACGTGGATAATAATAATCAACATGAGCAACTGAGTCCTGTAAAATTGTGACGGCCCATGCACGGCAAGACTTGGAACAAGTCCCTTTTCGGACGCAAACAATTCCATGTGAAGATAATGCAATCGGTCACAACAGGTCTAACATTCTCATTTAGTACTCAAATTTCGTATCAATTTGGTGTAAATTATTGTTATTTTTCAACCAAATGTCGGTCTAATTTATTAATTTAGGTTCGAGTCTTGATGATCTCATTGATGTGACCCGGTAGATGAAGTAATTTAATTGAAGCTCCACGTTCCTTGGCCCGAATACGTACATCCATTTTGGGCTTCTGCTCTCAACAACAAATGTGAACTTTGAGGTTATGAAGGTTTTCTGAGATCAGATTTTCATTATGACAATAGGTTGCATAATTGTTTGAAGCTCTGGTTGAGTTCAGATTCATTTTATTAGAAGATAAGTGATAACAAGTCAGGAATCATAGTTTTTCTTGCTCACTTTGCTAAAAGACCTCTAGCGAATTGATTCGAGAAAAAGAAAGATAAGAATGGAGATTACTGATTAGTCAATTTTTCTAGCTAGGGCTTCCAGTGATTATCTCACTGTACTAATACACAATTAGCAGCCTGATGCATGATGTTGCTCCAATTCCCTGTCGGGTCTTCCTAGAGTGATTTCTAGGTTAAGCAAGACTTGATGCTGCTGCTGCTGCTGTTTTTGTTGGTGTGAAGTTTCATGACTGAAAGTTGACAAGAAGCTACGTTCCAATACTGGCTCTTTTTTATGGTTAGCATTCAACAAGGGACCTACTGATGAACCATTATCATAGACCTACATGAACATTAAATGAAGATGTTACACAATTAGGTTATTATTTAATAAGCAGAAAGATACACAGCTAATAAAGCCATATGTGAAAATTTAACCACATAGTGACATAAGGACATCAGCAAAGGGGTTGTCGTCCTCACCTTGGGATTATTATAGGACAAATGTGACTGATGGGGTGATGATTCTTCATGACTTGAGAGACTTTTTAGGTCATTTGTCAATACTGGAGATTGGCATCCAACCCTATTTTCAAAAGTATCACCACTGTTATCATCAAATCAAATAATATTGATATATAGTTTAATACAATCATTAGAAGAACTTGGAAATACTAAACAGACACATACTGAGATTGAGAACATTAATTAGGATAAAATGGAAATTTATGGAATGTACAACACTTCTGCTAGAGTGCTAGCACTTAATGCCCTCTCCTCAATTAGGGATGTTTGACTAAAGTCAACGAACTCAAAGGATGCCATTAATTCAGATCTTTAAGAATTGAGGTTGCTTTCTTACATTCCATTTAGAGATTGGAACCATTGTTTGTGAGCCTCATTTTGTGGGTATGTCGGGATCTAGTCCAATGTACTACTACTACGCAATGTCTCTACGCGTGATTTGTCCAAAAAGGTACACATAATGACATTATGATGACCACAAACCCAAGGGTATCTCCAAAATCCATACTACCCTACCCATAATATAAATATAACTTCCACACATTTCTTATAGTAATAGTCCATTTAAGTGTTGTCATAAGCACAAATACAAACCTGTGTTGGGCAGTATGTAGTGGTAATATTCCTCCATCCACTTGATCGGCAATGTCTTCTGCCTGTCGATTCGTGTTCGGATCAGAATCCAAATCATTCCTTCCATGACCTAATAAACACATCAAAAACACTTGCATATCAACAGTGATACGAAAAACACTTCTATATTGAAAATACGTACAGAGAAATTTGGAGAATTGAAATTTTTACCTGGACTCTTGTCAGTAGTCTTCACTGTTCTATACATCTGCATAAAAAGAATACGAGATACTATTTTAAATCTGTTGAAAAATAGGGCTATAATTCTATCTCTCAAGAACTAAAGATTAAAGAAGAAATTTTAAGGTTAGTAAACTATATAGAATACAACGGTAATTAAAATAGATCATATATATAGCCATAAATATTGATGCAAAATACTTAGATCGACATCATAACAAAACAAAATAATAGGACAAAACCCCACACCTGCAAATGGCTCTTGACATGAGCTAGAGTTAGATCCTTAACATTCATCAACTCCAGGACTGATTTGGGTGTAGCTCCTGGCAAAGGGCTCAATGAGTAAGTATCTATATACGTAAGCTATGTTGAACTTGATGCAAATATGGTTCGAGAGGACTTGTGTTTAGATGGGTATGTTTACTTACTTTCATGACCACCAAGAAGCTGAACAGCATGAATGAAATGGGCATGAAGGGTTGTGGTCCATCTCATTCTTGGAGCCCTAACGCTCCTCTTCATCATTCTTGTCGAGGAGTTTCTCACTTTGTAGTGCTCCCTTCCATACACTTGAGGACTATAGTGATGATGATGGTGTGCACTTATGCTTTGATGATACCTAGCCTCACCTTCCGCATCAAAAATCGCATTATTATGGAAGACAAGTGGATGATGATGATCAAGCAAGCCTAAGCTCAAAGTGGGTTCTTCATGGCTCAAGTCGCTCCCACCACTGCTTCCTGGCTCCTCAGCCGCTGCCGTTCGAGCTCCGGATCTCATCATGTTGTGACAATCCTTGCTAGCGATCACAGCATCATTACACAGAGGTGGACTGATCTGAAGAGAGAGATCAGGGAAGAGTAGAGGCGTAGAAGATGTAGTCATTTTGATAAGACTTTGAATGAAAGTTTGAGTGAATGAATGAATGACTGAGAGGAAAAGGGCGAGCTGAGCTTGATAATCTGATTGAGATTATTAACTCATGAGTGGATTATGATTTGTGCATGAGTGTGTCTCAATCCAAACACACACATCTCAACTTCATTGAGTCTTTAAATACTCAAAAACAAAACAAATAAGTAGTTGGAAATTGCAAGAAAAAGAATTGGCCGCAGAGGGAGAGAATCAAGCCTAGCTAGAGATTAGAGAGATGCACAGGAGAGAATTTCATTGGGAAACTGAAACCTTTCAACTCTGTCAAATCTGAAGAGGGAGATGGAGACTAGGGTTTAATATGAACACAGAGATGACGGAAAGCGAAATAGAAAGAAACAAAAGTGGGACTGTTCAAAGGAATATAAATTAAGGAACTGATGACATGAATTCCCTCTAAGATGGGGTGGGATGGGATTGTGACTTGTGACGTTAATGCATTTTTTTGCTCGTTTTGGAATTTTTGCGGATATTTTTTTGAATTTGTCGTCAGTTGTGTTTATTAATTTTCTTGGAATATTCTTACATGAAAATGACATTAGTTACATGAAAATGGGTGTCTTGCAGGCAAAATATTCTCGTTCAAACTTTTCCATTTATTGACCTTTCCCATAATTACCTAAATCCAAAATATATGAGAATTCCAGTAATTTGAAATCTCATTTGTAAAAGATTTTTAAGATTATAACCAGATCAATCAGTAATTACTATTTCAAGTTCTTGCGTAAATATAAAATATCTAAGTCGAGCACATTCGAATCGTGGCACGAACTTGCTCTGGACGCACTCGATATCCCCCGGGTCAAAATGTGACCAGATCAGCTCGACATTCAACTCCAACATCCAAATATTGTCTAATATATCTTCCAATATTCCCTCACCATGTCCTAATATTCCACATTCTCCGGCAACTTCACGTGAGTTCATTTCAAACCCTAAAATATCCTCACGTGACGACACTCACATTTCTCTTCGTGCAACTCCTCAATTTGAACAACATGCTACTATTATAACTTCTTCTCTTTGTTCGCTCTTCTTGTTCTTACTACAAAAACTTCAATAATTAAACTAAACTTGTATTAAACAAGTTACAAAGGGAATATTTCGCATAAGGGTATTCTTAGATCCTTACGTAAAGATGTTTACTCGATTAGTTTAGTTCATGGTCAGCGCCTGATGCGCTCTAGATTTGCTCGAATCGATGCTCATACACAACCTTGCTTGCTCGCAATTTGCGGTGTATTGTATAGTTTTATACAGATGTGGATCTGATACATGTTAATGTCTTCGACTTCAAATGGTTGTTTTGGTTTCCAAATATATTCCATATTCCATGTGTTTGTCTTGTACACCAAATCTAATGTTTGTTAATTATGTGTGTTGTCCTTTACCTTTTCAAAAATGACATCGTTTTGAACATTTCTTCTACATTTACATGATTTATCCAAATTTTCTAGTCAAACCATTTGTTCAAGCATCTCCAAAAAAGCTGATAAAACTTTTTCCAGAGGACAAATTGCCAAAACAATCTCACTTTCAGTTCCACAAACATCAATAGGAGGTTAAAAAAGGGTTACAAACCCAGCCTAGAAGGTGTAAAACGAGTCAAAAGAACCCAACCTAAGCTGGAAGACATGTGTGTGTTACACTACACCTTGTACAGATTCCATCATTAATACATTTTACAGAACATCAATTTGTTTCACATCTGGGTTTTTATCTTTGTTCTCTGTTTCACTGTTTTGGGTGAATGTGTAGTGATTTGAAAATGTGTATGGGGATTAGGCTATAAAGTGTTAGAGATCAGATGCAGTTGGAGAAGATGACAAAAGAGAAAGTGATGAAGGAATCGCCGGAGTTAACGCCGTATTGGTTGATGAGCTGTCTTATTTTACTGTTTTCATTAACTTAAGACGTCTGCTCTCTTCTGTCATACTCTGCACAAGGCTTTAGTGTATTGATCCTTTCATGGTCTTTTTTTGCCAACTACACACCACATCCACTTTTATTTATAAGTGTTTCAAGCTATTGCAAGTGATTGATTTGGCCTGGTGATGAAAGCTGACTCTAACTTTAACATCTGAATCAGTTTGGCTTCAGATTTCTGATGACTAACTAGGATTAAGTCAACAGTTGGTTAAACCCTGTAAAAATTGTCCAAAAAGTGCAACCAAAGCTCACATCAGATAGATAAACTTGGAAGATAATACATTTGATATCCAAAAGGCGCAACTAAAACTGAAGAGATGCCAATATGTCTAGGCTGAAGTTGAAATACAATGATACGGAACTAAAACACAATATTGTTAAAAAGATGTTAGAGTCGCAACATTGACTGCTCAGAAGTAGAAATGAACTTTCATTTCCATTGAGGAGCTAGCCATCACTTCAAAGACGAGAATGTTTCCTTGTTTGGCATTGTTATCGTGCAAAAAACAAGGAAAGTTTTTACCAAAGGAGAAGGCGGCTTTACACTCATTGACTTTCACGTTTCACCCTCCACTCATTGCCCATTGTGTTGCAGAGGATTATTTCTTGACCTTGGTGGAGGGTAAGCCCATGGGTCCTTAGAAACTTGCATGGTATATTCTGAAGTTGAAACAAATTCAGAAGTGAATATAAGCTAAATACGAGCAAGCATAAAAATTATTTGTCTCGATAATAAAAACATTTCAAATTGACTTGACAAGAAAACATGATGAAGAAAATCCAACTACAAGGAAGCATTCATAGAAATCAATAAATGTACTATGTCCAACGGGTATATGTTACTGAATTTAATGAACCATGATACAAGAATATAGTTGATATAAAATACAAGCAGCAGTGTAGCACGAAACGTATGAAAAAATAAACAATTGAATAAACTAAAACATATGGCATACCATCACAGGAAATTTTCCTTGTTCCCAAAGTAGAGTTCTAATTAGAAATGGGCGGCCAGAAGAGAAGGCAGCGAAGGTATCAGCTACCATTTGTTCCTTAGGAGTCACCACTGTTAAAATTTGGTCAGGAAAGCACATGTAAGTAAAACAGCCCGAATTCAAGACAAAAATTGAGAATGTAAGTTAACAATAACAAGTATGGAATGAGAAGTTCTCCGAACATGCTTCTAGAAACATCAATGTCGTGAAACAAAATTGATCATACACAACTTTGAAACTGAGATATGACGATGGGCTTTTACAAATCCTTCTTAAATTCAGTAGTTAGTATAGTAATGCAGCCCATATGGATAAATTAAGCTAATTGTAATCAACTGAGAGAGGCAGTTTCAATTGTGATTGCAACCAAGCTTGGGCTTCCTCAATGTCCTAACTCCCAAGGAATAAGGATATCCAATATATTCTAGTCATAACGTGAGTTGATTGATATATACTCAAGATAACGAATTACCAAAATGCTCCACCATGAGCATTTTAAAACTACAACAATGCTTAATAAGATAAGTTGATGTTCATAAATCATACCATGAGGTCTGCCTCTTGACCTCTTACCAGTGCTAACTCCAACTCCTTCAGCCCTGTTAGGTGCATCAAATTTACTATGCTCCTCTGTGTACAATTTCCGTGCAAAAATAGTTAGTGTTAACTACAACTTAACGAAGCACAAACTGATTGACTTTTAAAAAATAACAATCAATTAGGTGAAATAGAAGTTCATAAACCATACTCTGAGGTCTGGCTCTTGGCCTGTTAGCTCCATATCCAGCTTGTTGCTTAGGTACTAAAATCTTCACACTGAACTTCAAATCCCCAGCATATGTAAAAAGCATGAAGTCCTGATCTTCAATCAGATTATCTTCAACAAATGCCCTCCATCCTTCTTTAAAACACCAGTCTCTGTTCACTTTAGCAATTATAACCGGCCATTTCCCTCCATTCAAACCAAACAACACTGCCCTTCCCTCCTCCTCCCCTTCCATGATCTCATCAATAACCCCATATGGAATCACCTGCCAAAGACAAAAAGCATCCACTCATCGACTACACCATTCAACATTGCAACACATCCAATTCTATACCCTAAATGCATACCGAAACCGATTAAAATCCAGGAAGAGTTTCTCACCATGTTCCTGGCGTCTTCAGCAAGATCAAACTTTTTAAAGAACTCCATCTTTCCCCAAATTCTAGGGTTTGCTGATTTTCAGATCTGAAGAAATCGCTTTGTGTAAATCTTTTTAACACTATCTGAAATTGATGGACTGACCAGCTCAGAAAAGAGCGGGAGTGTGTTATTGGAGCAGAGGATCGTGTACGGACTACGGAGATTCGTCATTATGATCCGAGATCGGATGAAGACTAGGGTTTAAGGAAATTGTAAGGTTTTGCTTTTTGGTGTTGCAGGAGCCAAAGTTGCTGTATTCGTGATACGCTTAAACGGTGTAGTTTCATGTATGAATGAAGTTTTTGTAAAAAACATCAAAATGACGTAGTTTTAACCTCAAATTACATAGTTTATCCAAAATTATGTTTTTTGATTTTACTTTTTACATAACACCGGAATGTTTTTTGATTTTACTTTTTACGTAACACCGGAAGAGGAGTACTCAACTACAACTATTCACTTATTTTGCATCTATACATCTTCATCTTCATCGTTCATCTCATTTTCATTGATTGACGCGTGACTACTTTTGTATTAGTGGGTTTGATTGGATTGAGTGAATAAATTAAGGTAAAAAGGTAGCCACGTGTCAACTAATGAATGAATTAAATGATGATATTAACGGTTGAGATAAGAATGTATGAATGCAAAACAAAGGTATAGATGTAGTTGAGTGATTCTCAACACGAAAAACCTAAAAAATGCATATGAACATATTTATTTATTATTTTTATTATGTATTATTTAACACTTAGCAACATTCTAAATTGAAGTAATCATGATTCAAAAGACATGCATATTACATGTAGTCTTTGAATTTTTCGCAATAACATTTATCATCTCTAGCATATTTTTTAGGATACAGGCAAATACCAGTAACATAATTTTGATCCATGCATGACTTTCTGCATGTTTCCTTCTCACAATAATTACGTCTTTGGTGGTATGCTTCATTTAACACATGACATGATGTTGCATATTGTTTACTTGAATCACCAGCATTTGTAAAAACCAGATTGCCAAGTTCATCATCCATTCATCCATATCAAGTTTACGTTGTAGATTATACCAATGTTTTCTGTGATGTTTTTTTTCACAAAAGGTATAATCATTTTTCCAAAAAGCAGCTGTAAAATGCAAAAACTTTTCATCAATAATCATTCAATATGAAAAAATCATAAAATAGTTCATTTAGCGTAATTTTTGTATCAATAAAAAGATGAATTTACATTCGCATAATGAGCTCGCAACACAAATAAAAACAAGAAATCCAACAAGTGAAGTGTTCATCATTATGTATTGTATGTCACAAATAATCAAATACTTGTACAACTCTTATTTATAGAAAAAAAATGCACACAAATACACAATGTTTCACTTGGCTTTAAGAGTAGCAAAAAATATGTTTAATGTTTTAATCTGATATTTTTAGTTGTAATGATGTTAGGTGTGTTGAATGTGGTTAATCGAAGTATCGAACGAAAATCCAATTTAAAACCTTTAATTCTCGATAGTAAAAATATAATTAATTAATAACGATTTGAGGAGGACTTGAGTTGAATTTCGATTTAGAAATATGCAGGTTTACAATTTTAAGTTGTTCAAGAGTTTTTAGTATATAATAACATCAAAATAATTTGAATGTTTGACGGATGATAAATGGATGAAATTGACGAGTCTATATTAAGTATATAATTGCTTACATTGATCTTCTGACATTTTATATTCATATTATTAAAACTAATAACACTTTTCCTTATTAAATAATTAAGAAACCATAACGCTATAAATTAAAAAATGCTAATTTTATTTTGGAGGGGTAAATAACAAACACCGAATCATGATATCAAATACATAAACAATCTTTATTTCTTAATTACAAGTAGTTTTGGAATTTCTCACAATAACAGTAAACCCCTTTATTAGTTTTGCTCATTAACATGCAGATACCAGTGATATAATTTTGGTCGATACACGACAATCTGCAAGATCTGACCGTACAAACTTCATATCGTTGACTGGGGTATTTTAAATTTAACACGTGACATGTTGTCGGATATTGTGTCTCGAAATCAGAATCAGAATTATCGTCATACATATTTGTAATAACCTGATTGTCAATTGCACTATTCATATCGATTTTGTGTCGTAGATTATACAAATTATTTTTGTGATTATCTTTTTTGCAAAAGATATAATCCTTGTTCCAAAAAGCAGCTGCAAATACACATATTTTTTTATCAATAATCACTCAATATAAAGAAATCATATTTTTACGTATACTTAATTAATTGAAATAAAAAGTGAATTTTACATTCGCATGATGAGATCGCAAGACAAATAAAAAACAAGAAATCCAAGAAGTGAAGTCTCCATTCTTCTGTATTTCATCATGTGATAGATAATCACTAATCGTACAACTGTTATTTATAGCAAAATTTGATCACAAATATGTTGGAAATTTGCACCGGTTTGTACTTAAATATAAATTTTCAATTTTTAATACGGTTGCATATAACATTTGGCGCCTTATGTTGTAGTTTCAAAATTTAACCCATGTTATTAAATCGATTAATACATAATTGTTTGGAATAAAAATAAATGATATACATCTTATTCGAAATTGAATTAAATCATATTTAGGCAGATATATTAATTTTATCAAATCGTTAACTCTAAAAGAAATCTCGATTTTGCTACTTTGAAATTCATCAAATTATTTAATTTTTTTGACACGGTCCAACATGGTTTTGAATCTGGTGCTGCGTACAACAAGCCAGTTAAAGTATTTTTTAGAACTTTTTTAAAAATTTTAATGTTAATTCGTACAGATAGTATTGTAAATTAAAAAACTTAGAATTTTTATTTGATAGTCTCCAAAGAGATAAATTTAAAAAAACTAAATTTAAAAAAACAAGAAATTATAAATTAAAATAAATATAAGAAAATTATTTTTAATACATTTTTGAATATTTATTCCTTTATAACCAGGTTCAGTTGTAAAGAAACAGTTATAAAATAGAATGAAAATACAAATTTATTTTGAAAATTTTGAAATAACATCTATTTTTATTTTAAAAAGTGAAGAGGCTAGACATGTTTTCTTTTTCAAAAGTTATTTTTTATAAATTTCTCACAATAACATCTCTGTTTTTTAGAGAACTTTTTCGGAAGCAAACAAGCACCAGTGAGATAATTTCGTTGTATGCATTCTTCTTCTTTGCAACCACGACGCCGAAAGTTGTAACCATTTAGTTTCACATGATATTTGGTCGGATATTTAATTTTGCAAGGCACAGTTTTATCAATACGACTGTCGACTATACCTTCACCATCATCATTATTTTCACGCGAGACAATTACTTCATCGTCACTAGCAGCATCTGCAAAACATGTAATTTTATTATCAATAATAAATTAAACATTGATATGATAAAATATACTGTAGTATAATTTTATTTATATTTAACACTCATTGAACTTAATTAGAAAGTAAATTATATACTTACATGAAGAACTCACAAAGAAAATAAAAAGAAGAAATCCAAGAATTGGAGTCGACATTGTTTGTATTGTACGTGACAAGTAAATCATCAAATACTTAATTATAGAAAAAATAGGCTCACGTGTTTCATGTAGCTTAAATAGTTAACTTTGTTCTTTGATTAAATAAAAAATTATTAACTTCATAACGGACTAAACCCTGTAAAACATAATTAAATATAAACTCTTTGTTTACACATGTTTAACGTTGCTTTAATAAATAGGCATTGTTGTTTAACTAAACAACATTTAATGAATTTCTTATTGCACAAAAATACAAGAAAATGTAATTTTATGAAGAGACGGTATATATTACAATAAATTTAATTTAATTCTTCATTTAGAGAAGAAAAACTAGTTATACACATGTTAAAACGATGTAGTTTCAACTTCAAGTTAGAATAAAACAATAGAAAGAAAGCTTGTTCCAAAATCTTAACCAGCAAAACTTTCACTCCCATAATAAAATAGGTTCACTCTTCACAGTGATACAAAACAGTTTCCACAAACATTAACAGACACTCAGAACAAGACAACATATGAGAAACACAACTTAGCAAACTTGACGGTAATTCAGATCATGACCGAGTTGTCTAGTTTTCTATGCAGGCTTGAAAAACTTGAGCTTAAGACCACTATTAACCATACTCCAAATCCCTCCTATCGAAAATGCCAAGCTGAAAGCAACGCCGAGCCATCCGAGACCCCAATGGAAGTACCAGCTGAAACTATACTTAGTTGGTTTCTTGATAAGAGCCCACATGAAGCAAGGGTATGCGAATGTGACTGGGAGAGTAAGACCACCTAGGAGACCGGCGAGGCTGGAAAGGAAAGGGAGAGCTACGCCGATGAAAAAGGATATAAAGCCGTAGAATACACGGAAGCCTGATCTGACCCAAACGGAACAAGGGCGATTGGTGCGACTGGTGTAGCCTGCTTCAAAGCTGTCGAACACTGGCATTGAGTAGATTTGGAAGCTGCTTAGGCAGTTGAAGACTACTAGAAGGAATGTCATTGCTAGAAGACCTCGTGGAATGTCGTGGCTGTGGAAGGCATATAATGCGTTGAGTATCCCTCCTGATGGCATCTGTACGTAAGAAGAATACGTTGTTGCATATAATCAATTTTTAGCTACCGAGCGAAAATTGCTTACAGGAAAGAATGCGTAAATAAACCAACTTACTAAATTTCCATAAGCCCAGAACCCTCCTATGGCAACAGGGAAAACACACAATGCAATGAAGAAATACGCAACCTTTGCACCTCTCCACATGGGAACGTGAGCTGGGTGCTTAAAGGTTGATGGCATAGTGGCCTGAAAAGATACAAACCTTAATATCAGCTATTTCCGATAAAGAATGTCATTGAGAAACAATGTAGCTTAAATACCTGAATTTCCAGCACAAGATTGTGTCCTCTGAAAGCAAATGCGATAATTCCAAGTGCATTCAATGCAGCAAACGAGGAGGCAGAGAAAGAAGGTCCAGAAACAGGCTCATATGATATAGGTGGTGGCCTCTCTTGGCTCACTGAGAGGACCCATACCATTGTGGAATAAGTAATGGCTGTTATGGCTCCAATAAGCGAGAGTCCTGCGATGGAGTTCAGGTTTGGGAGCTGAGATAACAATGCAGAGCGAAGTGAAGACTAAGTACCACTCAACGGTTGTTAGAGGATTTGACGAGCATGTTGGTCCGCAAACGATTTGGAAGAATAGTTTCAATGTTTCTCCGCCAATCAAAATTAAAGCTGTCGCCGTTCCAGCTGATAAGTAGACAGTCGGGAATAGGGCCAGCCAGACACCGAGTCTTTCCCCTGAAGAAAACATCCATTTAATACATTTCTAGACAGTACGGACAATTAGGAAACATCATTTTGTTATATTAGATTTTTACCGAATGCTGCTTGAGCGAGCTCAACATATCTGTTGTAACGCTTTCCTGGAACAGCTTCATGTAGTTGGACTAAAATCCATAGAGTGTAAAGCTGCCAGAAATAAGCTATTGTCAACGACAAAACTCCCCAGCTCCTGTAAAATTATTCAAAAGAATTACTCACTGGCTGCAGCTTGAAAAACTCAGATGACATTCTCAACAAAAAAGGACGCCTCAACTTATAAGAAATCTGATGTCCCTGAAGTGAAGTCTACAAATTGTGCACAAAAAACAGTCACATAGACATCAACTAAGTAACACCGTACTCAAGCATAATTTCAGTGTACCAATTTTACGGAAAGCATTTTACTAGCTGTAGATCACACTTTTGCGTGCTTAGCAGTTGTTACTGACTATATCATTTAGATGGCAGCAAAGTCCATACAAAAACTACTCTTGAGCTGAACTCACCAGACTTCATACATACCAACCCAAAAAAGGATAAGCAATAAAACAAGTAGCCATCAAGTTCACATCAGCCGCACTCCATATCCACTCTACAACTACAAAACTACGACACACTTATGTCTTTACATTTCACCTAAACCTCTACCAGAATTAAGACATTAAAAGCTCAACAAAATCCAAAATGAAGGATACAGAATAAACGCCAATTTAACTGCTAGTTTGTAAAAAAGAACTCGTTGAAAAAGTGAAAAAGGGAAGTTCTTAATAATTCTCAAGCTTTAAAGTTAGCGTCTTTCCTTTATTAAAAATTATACTGTCAAAATATGATTTAAAGTCAGCATTGTCGACCAAATTATTACATGTAAACCCATCACGCGTGATGATGTTATACTCTTTCAAAAATCAATGAGATCAGAAAGCCAACACTTTAACCAACATGTTATTATACCCATTCAATCAAAATCCATAAAAGTAAAATACAACGAGAATAATTATGACAAAAATCAAATTAAAGCAATTGTAAGTAAAAGCAGTTCGGCAGAGCAACTAGTTTTAGTTTAAACTTTAAAGAGTAAAACTACACGACAATCGTGCGTTTGAGGACGCGGAACGTTAGAAACGACGTCGTGTGCGTTCTTCAGTGTAGGTCTAAAACAGAGCATCAAGCGCCGCAATGAATGAAATTAAGGGTTTGTAACAGAGCGAAAACAGAACAGAAGCTAAGAATATACCCAAATTAACTATAATCGCAAAACAGACAAAAATCAGTAAAAATCGATACTTGAAGAGGAACTGACCAGCCAAGGAAAGCGAAAGCGACAGGAAGAAGCAGAGCCTGAAACCCAACACCAGCGTTAAGATTATGAAACGCAGCGTAATGCGCGTTTCCATTTCTGGACTCAGTGATCGGCAACCAAGCATCTTGAGGGTTGAGTTTAGTCAAATGTCCAACTTCCTCTAAATACCCTTTCATGTTAACAAGCACGCGCTTCATTGGAGTCCCAATTGGGCTGAGGAATCTTGGAGATATGAAAGATGTAGGCGTCCATCCTGCTGAGGATTTAGCGTTGTTAGGGTCTCGCGTTGATTGTTGTCTTGGAGATCTTTGGCCGGAGGGAGTTGGGATTTCTGGGGTTGAGGCTCTTGGTGTTGCTGGGATTGAGATGAGCTCTGATTCTTGTCTCTCCTCCATTTTTGAGTTCGTTAATGTGAGACTGATTGTTGAGCATTCATGGTTCTGCGATGTTGAAGAGGACAGAGCATAAGAGCAGCATAGGAGTTTGAACACAGTGAACGAGAGCCGTTGATTTTAGCTGGAAGTAAATCAACGCCTGAGATTGAGATAATCGACAGTTAGTGGGTGACGAGTGGAGCGGGTCGGGCTAGCGTGACGAGGTGGGATCATGAGGAATGGATGACAGTCAAGATTGTGATCATTATAGTGTGACTCGGGTCGGGTTAGTGGGGGTTCGGGTCTCGATTGATTTTGACTGACACGAGATTTGAAACATCGGAGGTGGGAAAGGGAAACTCTTGTTAGTATTGGAAGTAGCCAGTGGCTTTTGTCAGGTTTCCCCGACAGTTGCACGTGCTGTTTTCAGTCATGATAAGTACTCCACGTGTCGGTTTCTTACAGCTTCACAGCCCTCAAAATCTCACAAGGCCCGCTTACGTTTTTGAGATTCGAGAACTTGTCTGGTTTTGAGGGTCCAGTCGGATCGGCCCATTTCTTGGGCCTCATACATTTGGATTTTGGAAGCCTTAAATCAAATATTATGGTATACTTTTTTCTTTTGGTTCAATTATTACTTATTTATATGAATTATTGTGAACCTTTAATTTCTCAGGAAGCTTATGTAAGCACATACGTTATTCATAATCTCCTAGCTACATGGAACTTTGTTCATATGATCTTTGACGCCCTCAAAGATTTCAGATATTTTTAATTTGTTATACCTTTGTGTGTAAGTAAATGTTTTTAATATCTTATAAGGCAATAAATCAGAACATTTCAACTCAAAATTATGTATTTAAATTGAGTCAAAAGTTTCATTTGTATTTGAGTTACTTTAGTTATAAAATTGTACACATGAGTTTAAAGAATAATTTTGCAATAATAGATTTTTTTATTATAAATTTCATTGAGAAAATCCCTTGACCGCATTAATTACAATTCAACCCACGTCATAAATCCCGTATATTCCACAATACTCTCTAGTCATCGCTTAGCTGTCATGGCAGTTCCGTAAATAAATCCAAAACTAAGCCTCAATTCTACAGCAGCCTTGTTAACAACCCCAGTCCACCTCCCTCTTTTCTTTAATTTTCTCATTCACCGATCCGATTCGACTCTCGAGCCCGATCGTCAATCGTCGGGCGTCAGTTCATTTCCAAAACCTCTGTTAGCACTCGTCCGCTCAATTTCACCTCCTAATCGTCTCCTGCAGTTTTCATCGCTCAGATTTCGCGCGGTTTTGAAACCCTAGAAATTGGGTTTAGGGTTTTGATGTGTGAATATTGATTTGGAGATTTGATTCGCTCAATAGGCAATTTGATTACTTTTTTGATTCAGGAATGATTGTATTTGTTGGAATTTAGGTTTTCTGATCCTTATACTTTTGAAACCCTAAAGTATTGGATATGGCGATTAGGACTACCGTTTCGTATTCCGGCTATATCGCTGCGAGTCTTGCAGGATGTAGAGCGGGGAATGGTCGTGCTGTTCAGGAGTGTTGGATTAAGTCGAGGTTAGGGTTTAGTCAGAAGCCTGAGGTTGAGGCTCCTCGGAGCAGCTACAAGTCTGATGGAAGTAGTGTTGGTGGAAAGAATGGTTGTAGGTTTATGTCTGGTATGTCGCAATCGTTATGTTCCACAATTGCTGGAGAGATGCTTGGTGATACTGTTAAGAATACTATTGCGTTAGGCCTTATTGCAATGCTGAAATCATCTGTTGTTGTGTCGGGATATGGTGGTGTTGACGTGGGGTTTGGTGTGTTTGGTGTTTCGGCTTTTAAGCCTTCTTCCATTTTGCCATTTTGGCAAGCATCAAAGTGGTTGCCGTGCACTTCGGCATTGCCTGGTAATTCAGGGCATGCTGCCCTGCCGGAGCCGAGAGGTGTGGTTGATAAAGGGAGGACTGGAAGTGTTGTGGTTGATAGAGGGAGGACTGGAAGTCTTGTTGATGATAAGGATGGATTTGAGATGTCATTTAAAAACGTGAAGGGTAATAGTTGGTTGTCTAAGGTTTTGAATATTTGTGCTGAGGATACTAAGGCTGTCTTTACTGCTGTTACTGTTAGCCTGATGTTCAAGTCATCTCTAGCTGTTCCTCGATCCATACCTTCAAGTTCTATGTATCCCACTCTCGAGGCTGGTGATCGAATTATGGCTGAAAAGGTATATCCTCTTATACATTCATTGATGAAAATTTAATCCTTCATCAGTACCTATTTTGAATGTCTTGTACGAGAATGTATGCATTAGCAAATTAAAAGTTTGATCAAGAAGTTTGTCTTTGCGGTGGCTGCAGGTTTCTTATCTCTTTCGGAAGCCTGAAGTTTCAGACATTGTGATTTTTAAGGCCCCTAAAATTTTGCATGTGAGTTTAGGTGATCAATTGCAATTGACTAATGCAATTGTGTTCCACATCAAGGTGCTTACTTGTTGATCAACTTGCAGGAAGTTGGTTGCTGCCGTCCTGGTGAGGAGTTCATTAAAAGGATTGTTGCCAAGGCTGGGGATATTGTTGAAGTAAATTACAACTACTCTTATGTTGTTATTTCCATTGTCGTAGCATACTAATACTTTGTTTTAAATGTATGCTTGCTGCTGACATCAATTCCATTTAACAGGTTCGAGATGGAAAATTATATGTGAATGGCGTCCCACAAGATGAAGAGTTTGTTTTGGAACCTCTTGCATATGACTTGAAGCCATTGGTAACCTTTTATCTTCTAGATTGAAATTTAATGGTATTTTAATGTCAAAAGTTCTCACAAAGATGCTGAACCAGTTTTAAAATGTTATTTGCAGCTTGTTCCTGAGGATTGTGTGTTTGTTATGGGAGATAACCGGAATAACAGTTTCGATTCTCATAACTGGTAACTCATAAAGCTCTACTTGACTTGACTTGTGAAATTTAGTTGTGTTTTATGTTGACATTGGATTAGCAAAGGTCTCATTTTGTTATGTATATTTTACTTTCAGGGGTCCTCTTCCTGTAAGAACATTGTTGGTAGATCTGTATTTCGATACTGGCCTCCATCTAAGGTCTCAGAAGCAATACATGCACCTCCAGTTCAGGACTCCATGACCGTTTCCCAATCTAATGTGGCCTCTAATTTTCCCCAGCTGCAACAATGTTAGCTGATTCGACTTCATCTGGACATGGTCAATGATTTATTTGAGCCTTAATTGCAGGTTCAGTCAACGGCAACATGAATGTATCATGCAGCCTATCAAGATTTATTCTTGTTCCTTGTAGATGGATATTCAGCCCACAATTTTTTAGCCTTGTGTTTCAAGGCTCTGTTACTAATATTTCAGAAGACTATAAGATTTGTCTCTAGTTATAATTGGAAAGCACAGTTACTTCTTACTGGTATTGTGTTTCATTATGTTCCTGCTTTCTTATCTATTAAGCATGTCATTTTTAAGACTGGTTCATCAAATAGTAATATTTAAAACATACCAAGCTTGTTCAACAAGTGTCTGCTTCTCCAGAAGTCAGTTGAAGGTGCATCTGAGATCAAATTCTCATCAATGGATATGGATCTACATACGATGATTGCCAACCAGACCGACGTAGCACTTTCACTTACCAAGAGGTTAATGTCCGTGGAGGCCAAGGATAAGAACTTGGTCTTCTCACCTCCATCAATCCATGTTATGCTGAGCTTGGTTGCAGCTGGTTCAAAGGGAAAAACACTCGACGAGCTGTTGATCTTCTTAAGATCCAACGTAAATGATCTCAACTATCTGGCAGCTCATATGGCTGAGGTTGTGTTGGCAGATGCTTCGCTTGATGGTGGGCCCAAGATCTCATTTGTGAATGGTGCTTGGGTTGACCATAGCATGCCCTTTGCGAAGAAATTCAGGGTTATTGTTGAAGGTGTTTATATGGCGAAAATTGAACAAGTGGATTTCCGGACTAAGGTTAGATATTTGTTTTACCAAAGTTGGTATCACTTGATTTTTCTAGAGGTATCTTGATCATATCGTATGTTTCAGTTGCTGAATGATGAATGTACGTATATTTGTTGTTTTTGAAGCATGAAGAAGCTCGAGAACAAGTCAACTCATGGGCATTAAAAGAAACCAGTGGCCTTATCAAAGACCTTCTTCCTCCTTTTCAGTTGACAATTTGACAAGGTTCATCTTGTCTAATGCAATCTACTTCAAAGGCATGTGGGCAGAAAAGTTTGATCCTTCATTCACCAAAGTTTGCAATTTTCATTTGCTGAATGGGAGTTCAGTTAGAGCTCCCTTCATGACCAGCTTTAAGGACCAGTTCATCGCTAAGTATGACGGGTTTAAGGTCCTTAAGCTTCCATACAGACAGAACAAAAACAAATGCCAGTTTTCCATGTCTATCTTTCTCCCAGATGCTAAAGATGGTCTCTCAGCTCTGGCAGAAAGAGTATGTCTCGAGCCTGGTTTCATGGATAAACACACTCCGCGCAGAAAAGTGGAAGTAGGAGACTTTCTAATTCCAAAATTCAAAATATCATGTGATCTCAATGTCACTGATGTTCTCAAAGATTTAGGATTGGTGTCACCTTTTAGTACCAATCAAGGTTTCACGGACATGGTGGATTCTCCGTCGGGTAAAGAACTCTTCATATCAGGAATTTTTCATAAATCATTTATTGAGGTAAATGAAGAAGGCACAGAAGCTGCTGCAGCAACTGGTGCTGTCTTCGGACTTGAGTGCTACACGCCAAGCAAAGACTTTGTAGCTGATCACCCATTCCTTTTCGCCATCAGAGAAAATGCAACAGGTGTGGTACTTTTCATCGGTCATATTCTCAATCCGCTTGAAAGTTGACTCGAGTTATCCGCTGCATTTGTCTATGCAAACAATCCTATCTTGAGTGAATTTACAGTTCAAAAGAAATAAATATGTTGAGTTTTATTTGAAAAATTTCCATGTTCAAGTGCAATTTGAGTTGAGGAACTCTTTACGTAATGATATATGTTTGAAATTCACTATTGACTTGTTCAAGAGGATTTAGAACAGCTATAAAAAAGAGGATTTAGAACAGCAACTAGTTACACAAGGATTCATGTAATTTTTCCTTGTAAGGTCAACCAAGCTGAGGCCACTAGGGTGGTGTCCTAGTGGTGGGCAAAGAGTCTTCATAAACTCTTCTCCTAAGGGTCATGAGTTCAATCCATGGCCAGTCTTTCCTATGTAATGGTTTCGGTTTCGATTGAAAGTCTTGTAATAGATTGACCATGTAATGGTATAGTTTCTGTATTGAACATTCTAATAAAAAAAAGGTCAACCAAGCTGAGACCCTTGGATAATAAAAAAACCACCACCTTCTGTGTAACATATTGCACAACTGAAAATAATGAGTCAAAGTAATTCTTAAGTACAAACTGTTCTTGTTTTTATTTATTTGGAAACCTAATGAGTTTTGTATACAGCCATAATTTTGAAAAGAAACAGACACCCACGTTCGTAAGGTGGAACATTCTGCTTGCTTATGTTTTACTGGTCAAATTATGCTTGGGATATTCTTGCATTTGTCTGTCTTTCCATTTCCAATTTTTTCATACTAAAACTGGTCAACAGCCGGCAAGTGGTGTTATTTAAAACATTCTGTAACTTGTTTGCCAGTTATTCCAATTGACCTAGTATTTGATGCCCAATGAATGACTTATAAAGCCTGCCCAGTATTGTCTGAATCTGAAACTCAAAACAAAGTTCCAGCTAAAATCAATCCTCATTAATGGATTCCCATGTGGAGATGATCGCTAAACAAACTGCTGTAGCTCTTTCACTTACCAGACAAATAATGTCTGTCCAAGAAAAGGATAAGAACTTATTCTTCTCACCTCCTTCAATCCATGTTATGCTCAGCTTGCTTACAGCTGGTTCCAATGGCCAAACACTTGATGAGCTTTTGCTATTCTTGAAATCCAACAAAAATGAGCTGAACTATCTTGCAGCTCACATTATTGAAGCAGTCTTGTCGGATGCTTCGTCCCACGGTGGCCCAAGTATATCCTTCGTGAATGGTGCTTGGGTTGATCGTACCACGCCATTCGAAAACGAATTCAGGTCCATCGCGGAAGGTGTTTACAAAGCAACTATAGAGCAAGTGGATTACAAGACTAAGGTCAGGAATTTATTTTTGTAGAGTTAATATCACTTTTATACTTCCTTGGAAGGCTTTTGTCAACTGCTGAAATTTCGTAACTGTTCTTGGTTGTTTTGAAGGCTTATGAAGCAATCAAACAAGTTAACACATGGGCGGAGAAAGAAACAAAGGGTCTTATTAAAACCATTGTCGACACAAATTCAGTCAACTCTTTGACAAGAATCATATTTGCAAATGCAATCTACTTCAAAGGTGTGTGGGAAGATAAATTTGATCCTTTAGACACTAAAGATCATGACTTCCATTTGCTCGATGGGAGTACAGTTAGAACTCCTTTTATGAAGAGCTGGGAGGACCAGTACATTGCAGAATATGACGGGTTTAAGGTACTTCAGCTTCCATACAAACACCAAGAAGATGAGCGCCGATTTTCAATGTCAATATTTCTCCCAGACGCTAAAGATGGTTTGGCAGCTCTGGCAGAAAGACTATGCCTCGAGCCTGGTTTCATGAATAAACATACTCCACACAGAAAAGTTAAAGTACGAGACTTTCGAATTCCAAAATTCAAGATATCATCAGAACTCGAAGTCCACAAAGTTCTCATGGATTTAGGATTGCTATCACCTTTTAATTTTCGCGGAGGATTCATTGAGATGGTATATTCCGAAGATATCTGCATCTCAGGAATATTGCACAAATCATTTATAGAAGTGAACGAAGAAGGCACCGAAGCTGCTGCTGTAACTGTTGTCACATGTGAAGCCCAGTGCTTATCACAATATGTACCACGCAGGATAGACTTTGTAGCTGATCACCCTTTTCTCTTCGTCATCAGAGAAAGTGTGAGTGGAGTGATACTATTCATTGGTCACATTCACAATCCGGTATAGGCTTGGACGCTTGGTCCAAATCAAGGTTACCTGATTTGCCTGACTTGATAACCTTTTGAAATTCTGATATGTATGCATTCTTTGCCACTTCTATCTCCTTCATTGCCATTGCTTGTGCACTCATCTGTATTATCTGGAAATTGGAATGATTTCACTGTCACTGACTACATTATATGTAATAAAATGAAAACGTATGTTTCTGAAATGTTATATACTCTACTTACCAGTACATATGTTTATGCAATGATACTGATCTCTTGCAGATTATCTTCTACCAAAACACGCTAACTGGCTGACTAGTCTCTTCGCAATAACATGGAAATACTTGGATAAGCTCTGGCAATAATGTTTGATCCCTCAACCATACTCTAAAGGCCTAAACCATTCAACTGGCGAATTTTCTTTTACAAACATAGATATTGACATAATAGTGTACAATACAAATGCAGACCTTGAGTTTCGTTTCAATCATCAATGATAAGTCTGCTGTCAGAATCAACGAGCAATCGTATTCTAAGTGAGCACGACGGACAAGGTAGAATAATGTAGGTATTTGTACCATTTGAAGTTTGCAATGACAATGAGACCACTTTGTTCTCCGTTTTAATGATACATCCCACGGATTCCAACTCGAACGAATCAGTCGAGAAGTAATCCCCACAGCTGCATTGGTAATGGAACAACACAGCTTCCCCATCATCTTGGGCTATCATATCCTCTATATGTACATCCTCTGCCATAACTAGATCTCTTCTAGCATTTTTTAGTTCGGAGTCGTAGATTGCACGTGAACTGGAGCAACTGAGGATTTCCCAAGCTTTTTGAATTTTATGGAACGTTGCTTTAAATATTGGGTCTGAATTGGAGAAGAGTTTGTTAGACTGCATTTTATCAGGGTGAGATTTAAGGATGGCGGTGCGGTAGCTTGTGCGGATTTGTTCATAAGTTGCATCTTCATCCACGGAAAGAATTCCATAGTAGGTTTCGTGATCGAGATTCCAACAGTCCAGCATCATTTTAGCAGTCAATTTCGCATGAAATTTCACCTGTAAGAAACGGAAAGAACAAAACTCATATTTTCACTGAATGCACATATTATAACCCGACACTACACTTTAATAAGAAATCAATCACTGGTCTAATTCCAAAATTCCACGATTGTGATCAATTGTTTGATAGAGCATGCCAAAAATGTAGCCATAAACTACGCAAAAACACAGGAACAGTCACGTAACTACTCTTCCAATACAATAAACAAACATTCCACAATACAAATACATCAATTTTTTTACTAAAACAAACATCAAAATCAGTTTAGCAAATTTCACCATCATACTTCCACACACATATTCACAACATCAATTCTGCTTAATAAAAGAATCAATATTTAACTTCTAAATCCAATATACTGCGAGTCAATAATAAAACCAGCTGAAATCAGTTTACCAATCGCTACCTGTTTTCCGCCACAGCGCCGGCGCAACGAATCGCGATGAGAGGAGAAGGTGCAGAGATCGAAATCAAATTAGGGTTTTGAGTGAATCGCAGCTCGAGAAAGAATGAACCGTTTTTGATTTTATTCATTATGAACCAAACCGTTGGTCCAATTAGTTTCTCGATCTCGCAGCTATATTCTTAACCATGAGCTTTCTCGTTAATTAATAATTGGTTCTAATTTTTTATAAAGAAATTAAAGATTTTACTCAATAAGATTTGCCGAGCCTTATTCATTATTATTAGTTAATATTTATTTCGATATATATTTTTTGATTGAATTTTATGAATGACGAAGTTGTATCATCACATTATTGTATGAATTTTAAAGGTTAATTAAAGGTTCTAATGGAGTTTGTAAATTTTAAATTTTCAAGAGTTTGTATGAATAAAGTTTTAGGAGGTCGATTAACTTTCGTAAGATGTATAAAGTAAAACAACCGTCAAATCCAACCGCATCGTATTTTTCACAAATTCAATCGCTTAATTTTATTAAATCTCAACTTTAATTTCAACCGTCGATTTATCAAAATCAATGACTCAGGTTTGTTCACTTTTATTACATATATATTTTGTCTGACGAAATATCAACACTTTCTATTTATATAAAATAGATATAAGAATTAGTAATTAGACTGTTCGAACACATTTACTGCTTAAGATAATAACCCAACGACGACCCGCACCTCAAACTCCGCCACTTACGTGTTCCACCTCGTCTCAATAACTTCAGCTTCTTTCTCCCACGACGTTCTAGACAAAGTCTCCAAGTCAGGTTAGCTTGCTTTAGATTAAATTCAATCCAATTTAGACCATTTCGTTTCTGGGGTTTGTGTAAGAAGTTTAAAGTTTCAACCTTTGACCATTTTGATTATCAATATGAGCCGTTTGGTGGGGGGGTTATTTAGCCAGCCCCCTTTGCTGATTTAGGGCTTAGATTTGATTACTGACTTTTGGCTTGGTTCTCTTTTAGGTTTTATTTAAAGTTGGTTGCTGTCGATTATTTTTTGAGATGGTGGATGCTGACTTTTATTGATCCTAGACTTAAGTCAAACTCTGTGATTTTGATTTATCTTCATCAGCTCCTGTTTCTTCTTAGTGTATGGTATGGTGGATTGGGGATGTGAAATCAGTTGAGGTGTGGATTTGAAGCAGTTTTTGGTCTTCTGATTTTGTACATTTTTCGGGGAGTTTTGGTGATCGGGAAAATGTTTGCTGTAGGGAGGTTTATTGGACGAGGTATAAGCACCGTGTCGGGTCCATTTACCCCATTTAGTGGTGCAGTGGATATTGTAGTGGTTGAACAGCCAGATGGGAGTTTCAAGTCTTCGCCTTGGTACGTTAGGTTTGGGAAATTTCAAGGAGTGTTGAAGACGAGAGAGAAAGTTGTAAGTATTTGTGTTAATGGTGTTGAGGCAAATTTTCATATGTATCTGGATCATACTGGGGAGGCTTATTTTCTTGAAGAAGTGGAGGAGGAAATCGAGTTGGGCTCTTCGATTTCTGGCCAGTTGATCGACCCGTTAAGCATACCGGCGAAATCTTTGAGCTGTAATTTTGATTCTGAAGGATCAGTTATTGCGCGTTCTGATAGTGTATCGAGTGAATCAAGTGTGAGTACGGCAACAGGATCCAAGCGGTCTCGGCTGTTGGGACTCGTCTGGGGTAGAAAATCCAGCCAAGGCGAGTTTAGTCCTGAAATAAGCAGAGTTACTTCTTTGGACCGAGCAGAGATTGTTGCTGATCTCTTGGACTTGAATTGGTCCACTGAGCTAGCTACCGAGAAACTCAAACCACTTCGCAGCTGTCTGAATGTGCTGGCTCAAGCGACCAGTGTAATGAGCATGAAGATATCCAAGCTGAGAGTAATAGTGCGTCTTCATCTGCGGCTGTGAGTTATGTAAAGGAAGAAGGTTCTTTCGAGAGTCGGGTAGTACCACAAAGTAATGGTATAATGCATGAAAGCAAAGCAAAGTTCACAAAGTCTTACACAAGATATTACAGTATGCAAAATCCAAGCGATTCCTCTTCAGCCATTGATGATTCTACTTATCTCCAACAGACTGCTATTATCGAAGAGTCGTGTGGTACTGGTTTGGTTAAAGGTGATAAAGTGGGGAATTGTCATATGATATCTAGTTCGGTTGGTACTATTCTTGAAAAGGAAGTTGATGAAATTAGTAAAGCTGAAGATGATCAATTTATATTCAGTGATGACGAACTAACGCCCAATGAAGAATTAAAAACAAGCTTATCGGCTTCATCTAGTGTGGAAAAAGAAACGGATACCTTGGCACCAACTGATGATAAACATTTAAGCTTTGGTCTTGCGTCATTGACATATACAGAAATGGATCATCTAGTAGACGAGCAAAAGAAGTTAGAGGACTTTTTAGAAAAAGAGCAACTGAAAACGTTCTTCCCATTAGATATTAATGATTTCCAGGATGCTAATACTGAGTTCGATGAACGACTGGTGGAATCTCTACCCAACTTGTGGTCTCATATTGATAGTCTGGAAGCAGACCATCAACCCCGTCATTCTTTTGATGCATCTACTACTTCTCCAAGGTGGCTCAACCTACGAAGTAATATATTGAGCCGTAAAAAACCTGCTGTTGATGTAGAAGTGAATTTGGACGAGGGTCAACTTACGTTGACTGCTGATGCCCCATCTGAGACGCCAAAATCTGATTCTGTTAGTTACGGAGTGGGTGAGAGACTTTGTTTTTTATTTGGACCACTGCCAGTTTTTTCCGTGTAAAACTGGAGAGAGAAGTCCATGACGATGACTTGTTTATTTGTGCAGGTGATCCTTCTAAGACTATAGTTGTCCCAAGCGGAACATGGAGAATCTGGCCATTCTCTTTTGAAAGTGCAACCTCTTCAAAAAGCACTACCACTTCGGTTAATCCGTCCAATAAAGTTTCAAGCTCTGCTGATGTGAACGATCCAATTGAAAGCACTTCTAAAACGAAGGATACTAATCCCGAGGTGAAACACAAGATCATTAAGAAGAAAATACGAACCATCACTCCAACTTCTGCGCAATTAGAGTCGTTGGGTCTTAAGGATGGAGGCAATATCATCACCTTCACATTCTCAACAGCAATGCTTGGGAAGCAACAGGTAGATGCAAGGATTTACTTATGGAAGTGGAACGCTCGAGTTGTGATATCAGATGTTGATGGGACAATCACAAGGTAAGTTCCCATCATTATCGCCTTCACATTCTCAGTCTTGATTCAAAATACCCATCTTATCAGTCACAATGACTTGTTGCAGATCAGATTTGCTCGGACAGGTCATGCCAATGGTTGGGTACGACTGGAACCATATTGGTGTTGCACATTTGTTTTCAGCAATTAAGGTTTGTGTAACGGTCTTAATGTTGCTTTCACATTTTCGTGATATCTACTTCATATGGATATGGAGTGCGAATAAATACATGTGTCGACACAAATGCAGGAAAATGGGTATCAGTTACTGTTCCTAAGTGCGCGTTCCATCTCTCAATCCCATCTTACGAGACGATTCTTATTCAACCTCAAACAGGTAATGATCAAAACCCAGAACAAACAAATACTTCATCTACAGTATGTTTGTTAATTGAAGAACTGAATGTTGTTGCAGGATGGAAAAGCTCTGCCAGACGGGCCAGTAGTTATTTCTCCAGATGGATTATTTCCGTCTTTGTTTCGAGAAGGTAATTGGAATTTGAAAGTCTTCTAATGTAAACAATTTTCTCTTTAAAGCCTTTTTATCCACAAACGATAATCATTAAATCATCAACAGTTTAATTCTTTGTTATATAATTTATAATTAATATTGTGGATGAGTCTTTATATGACAATCAATCTCGTGCCTCTCAGTTATCAGACGAGCGCCCCACGAATTTAAAATCGCATGCCTGGAGGTTAGTTCATCAGTTATCATAAATGCGGGATTTTCTTTCGTTTTCTTGCAGTTTTTTTTGCTGATATATTCTATCATCCTCTCAGGATATCAAGCATTATACCCACCTGATGTCAGCCCATTCTATGCTGGATTGGAAATCGAGACACAGATGAGATTAGCTACCTCAGGGTTGGTATTCCTGAAGGAAAAATCTTCATCATCAACCCAAAGGTAAACATTACATCTACTTCATAAATTTAATATCAACAAAAAATCACAGTTTAAATGAATTTGTGTCTGCAGGGAGAAGTTGCGGTTCATCGTCGCGTGGACACAAATTCATATAGTGATCTTCACTCTCTAGTGGATGGCATGTTTCCAGTTGTCTCCTCATCCGAGCAGGTATGTCTGTCTTCCTAATTCAAAAACTGACGACCATATATGCATTTTAGTTGAACTTGTATAAGTCTCTCAATTATATTAACACCATTATTTGCTCGTTGGAAATTTGTAGGAGGCTTTCAATTCATGGAATTTCTGGAAACTGCCACCCTGCACGGATTACAATATTTAAATCCATGACACCATGTCTACCATAACAAACTACATATAGCCGAGGATGCCACACACACGCGCTGAGATGTAAATCACTGGATGGACATAGAAAAGAAATACCTCAAAGATACATCATACTTCGCTTCTTCTGGAGACATGCCCAAGGACAGCATAAGTAACAGTTTACATATTGTATGTACATTCCTTCAAATGCAACAGACTGCAGCAGCTGCTGCTTTTTGTGTTTTCGTGTCAAATGTAAGTATTCAAGTTTGGTTCAATCACGAGTTTGGGCTGATAATTCAACCCAAATGTGTCACGATTTTGTCTTGTCGGTACGAGCCCATTTAATAAACGTCGCCGTATAAAATGGAATCTCAGCGAAACGCACCGTTCTTTCTCTTCATCTTCTTCAGCTCACCAACATCATCGTAATCATCATCTGCGAGCGTGCAACTATGGAGCATCAGAAACCCTACAATCCGACCAACACCAACCCACTTGTCACCCTCTCCGATTCCCTCCGACAACATTTAGTCAAATTGACGACTGACCTGACTTCTCACTTCAACCACACAAAAAACCACATCGTCAACAACCTCTCAGTCGCGGCTGTCAGTCGTAACAGAAACGCTTTTGCGGCGTTGAGTTTGGAGAAGGAGAGTAAGCATGTTTTTAATTTGGCGATGAGTGGAGAGAACGTCGCGAAGACGTTGGCAGGGACGAAGGTGTTTACTGTCAGTAATTCGAATAATGAGTTTGTATTGGTTTCTGATCCAAATGGATTCAAATCTATTGGGTTGCTTTGCTTTCGCCAGGAGGATGCTGAGGCTTTTTTAGCTCAGGTCTGTGCTTCTTTCCCTTTCCAGTTTTGTGTTTTGATTTTGAATGTTTTCTTCTGGATTGTACTGGAATTTAACTGGAGCAAATGTAGGTGATCATACTGATTACTGAACAAAAATTTTAATGGAAAATAACACCCATGATTCGTTAAATTTTATGTGGTTTTGGATTTATGCAGGTTAGGTTGAGGAAGAGGGAGCTGAGAAGTGGAGCAAAGGTTGTACCGATTACTCTTGATCAGGTGAGTTAAGTGAAATGCATACGGTTTGGGCTGCTTGCATATTTGTGGTTATAGTTACGTTTTAGATTGAGGTGCAGTATTTAAGTTTGTTGCTTGTAGGTTGTAGGTTGCTGTATGCAACCTTTTATAAGTGAAAGCTAATATCTTCCTTGTATTAACATCTCAAAAAAAAATTTATAAGGTTTTCAAGCAGAGTATTAGAGCTAATATCCTTTATATCATTTTTGTTAGGTTTACATGTTGAAGGTCGAAGGAATCGCATTCCGCTTTATGCCTGATCCTGTACAGATACAAAATGCTTTGGAGGTTAGTTTCTAATGTTTCATGACCCAATGATGTGGAATCTAATGATTGATGTTTTACGGTTGTTAGTTATACAGTCAGGTTTGATATGCCAATAATGATATGATGAAAATTTTGTATGATTAAGATCAGTGTTTGTAAATTTGTACATAAAAAAGCTATATCTTTGTTTCTTCTGCGTCACTCTCGTGTTTATTCCTATCGTTCTAACAACTGCCATCTACACATCATGAATCAGCTGAAGGCATCAGATACCAAGAGAGGGTTTGACGGAGTTCCTGTATTTCAGGTACATGCATACTCTGAAGTATTTAGTACATCTGCAAAAAAATGTGGGTCGGTTGAGTAAACAGAGTAACTGTTTGCTTGCATAACTTTATTCACAAATTATTATTTGCAGCTTTTTACCCACTGTCATATGTCATTCTTTGTATGGTCTGTCACCATCTTCAGATTTCCAATTATCATCCTTATTAGTCCTTGCATACGTTTTTATGACTTGCGTTTGTTAGCCTCGGCTCATCTGCTGAGAGGTCTTATTAATCCATTTGATCTGATTATTCCGCTCTCGCCATTCCTGTAATGCGTAGTGTTTATTCTAACCTTTAGCTTTGCCTGCAGTCAGAACTTCTTGTCGTAAAAAAGAAAAATAAGCGTTACTGCCCAATCTATTTTCAAAAGGTCTGTAATACCTCCTGCCTTTATTTTTCTTCTGCATGGCTTTGCCCCCTTCTTTTTAGCATGTCTACAGGATTATATAACCCACATTTTTATTTATAGGAAGACATAGAAAAGGAACTAACAAAGGTTCCAAGGAGAGGGCTGAGTATTTCGCAACTCATAACGGTACAGTCAAGAGTCGATTTAATTCAGGCCATTTTATTCTTACTCTTGAACGGTGTCAGTCATAACTTTGGCAATTCTGGTCTCTAACTTCTATGATGTCAGTCATGTCACACTTACTTTGGTTTGAAATCTTTTCATCAAGTGCTATATACTCCAGTAAGAAAATGGCTGTAAAAATTTAAATTCTTTGATAACATGAAGCTCATTCGGAATTCACTGAACAATGTTTCTGAAAACATATTGAAAATGACATTGTTTCTATTTTGAACAGGTAGGAAGTTTAGAAGATGTGTTGAAGAAAATGGAGGTGAGAAATATCTGGCTAGAAAGTTAATACCAAAATTTTCCATTATATATGAAAATCTGAGTGGCTGTTTTCCTTGAATCATGAAGCTGAGCGAGAAGAATTCAGGTTGGGAAGATTTTGTATTCATTCCACCCGGGAAAAGTCATTCACAACACATCCAAGAGGTAGCTCATGCATGATGGACCTTCGCCCTTATTCTGACGGTGCAGTGTCAAATATAATGGCAAAGCTATTTACTAGGTAGAAATATCCAGCAGAAGCATCTGACAGAGTAAATTTGTATGTTTGTGTCGAGTTTGTATATTACAATTTATTCGGAGATGAACAGGTGATCATCAGGTGCTTGTTCCGGCATCAAGAACCCTTTGAAAGCTCTCCTAAACATTGTTTACTGCCGCAAAGGTGATAATTTTTTACTTTTGTTATGGTCATGTACCTATTTTGGTCGACGTTACAATCATCCATCATCATTCTGCCTGGCCATATTCATTTGAAAGCACATTGAACGATTTTTAATTTTATTTCTGATTTTACTTAACGATAAAATGGAGTTGTTTTTCATCAAATTCATGAAGTTGGAATCGATAATTTGATGCGTCATATGAAAAAATCTACTTAGTTGAGAAGGGTTTGATGTGCATTTCAAAAGCTAGTAAAGTAATGAGGTACAAAACAGAAGAATAGATCAACCTTTTGAACCACAAGGCTTATATCAGGCCAGCTACAACAAACTAAGAAGACTAAATATAATGCCTATCAGATGACCAAGTAGAAAGACAAATGTAAATTTAGCAGTTCATTGGCGGCATGTCATGTTCCTGTGATGCCTTTTGTAATCGTAATCAGATGAATGATCATTATTCAGGTTGCAAAATAACTTGATGATCTGCTTGTCTCTGTACTGAAACCGCCTAAAAGGATCCTGCTGATTTCTTGTCAGTATTGAAGAAAGAACTGGAAGCTCTAAATCCTATAACGTTTCCGAAGCTGTATGTTTAGCTTTACTGCATCTAACTCTCAAGAGAACCATTCGTAGCAAAAACCATATCAAGGATCTATCTGAAATTCAAAATAAAATGTTACAATTTTCGGATGATCTAGGAGCCAGCTACCTGAGAGGAAATAAATAGTACATCTGACCTGATGTTTGCTTGGAGAATCATTCACTGGTGCCCGAGTTTTTACAAGTTGGGTGCTGCATAAACTGCTAGCTTTCTCTTCCATGATATCGTCGTTCACAAAGTTCTGCCCTGATGCCTCTACAAGAGAATAATACAATGGGGTCACTATCTGTATGTTCCTACAGAGCACGCCTACGATTTTGAAACTCATGAATAACATTCAAATAATTATTCTTGTAATTGTATCCTACAGTCATTTGTCTCCTACAGTTCTGTTTATATCGTTTAAATAATACAATGTGAACAATCAGAGATTGTTAACATATATCTTTGTATTTTGTTTACTTTTTCCTGACCGTGTCCTGAATTCTAGTACAACTGTTGATAATCGAGGAGAGTAGAAAATAGGTCATACCTGTATCATTATCTGTGAAAACAGGATGGTGCGAATTACTAGGGCCTTCATTTGATATCTTCAAACTCCTATTAAATCTATGAGGCAATGCAGCTTTAGTCCTTGAATGTATGTCTGGATCCAAAGCTTCCACTTTTCCTGTAGAAACAGAAAAAGCATGATGTCTTTCTGAATGTTTGTAATGCCTAATCCATGGATTTGATAAGATATCAAATGGGGTGCTTTCTCCATCTGGCTGGAGATCGCCTTTGCCAACATTGATCTTCTGCCAATATCCGCCTCTAAGAGTTTTAAACTGTAAATAAGAAGATTTTCATAAGTGGCTTTCAGGAAAAAAGTCTTAATACAAACATTCACAATGACATCGAACCGAACCTGCCCCGCTGAGGTTCTAACACTGCTGCGTAAATGCGGCTTTTGTTCAGTGGATGTCTTCCTTGACGATTCAAAACCAGGGAACCCCATCGTGCTATATAACTGGTCCACAAATGAGGCTTCAATGGATTTAAGGTACAAACTATGTTTCTCATTTGTCCACTCTGTCATCAATGGCTCGACACAAGTCTCCTAAAATACAGGCATCAAATTCAAATGAATAAGAACATCCTAAACAGAAGAAAAACAGAAACTTTACCATCTCAAATTCCTACACACATTGATGCTTTTGTTTCCAGTCCTTCCAAATAACTCACTTATATTCTCATCCTAACTTACCACATAGCGCAAATCTCATAGATTATACAACATTATATTTCATCACAAACCCTAGCAGAATCATTTTCATGACAAAGTCTATCAATCTCCGACCGATCCTAATCCTAAAAAATCATACCAAACTAATCCAACAATCGACTCAAAAAAACATCAAGACTGCGGAAACTCACAAACTTGGAAGTCTCTTCCTGATCATAATCAGAATCTCTTGAGGCAACCGGCGGCGAGTCTCTGCTTCCATCGGACTGCTCCATTATCAGCTTCGAGAGTCTTCAGCCGCCGTCGATTTTCGAGTTTATAAGCTTTTGGAGAAGGACACGTGTCAAAACGTCATGGACCGAGTCTGAGATATTTTTCGGATATTTTCATTGTCCAATAGGATTCAATTTCGGCTGAATTATAAATATTTATTATTCAAAATATCCATAAATCCAATTGTTAAGTCATTATTGATTAAACTGGATAAGATACCGACCTAGAAAAGGAATAATGACATCATTCATATGTTTCATCAAACCATTAAATTATGAGTTAAAAGGAATAGGCTCGAACTTTTGTGGAGGAACATCATTTCGTACGCTTGATATTATTAACCGTCATTCTCAATTAGTCATGTATTTTGTTTCGTATGCTTGATATTATTAACAGTCATTCTCAATTAGTCATGCATTTTGTAAATCAACTGTGAGATCATGTTCTTCCGTATCAAAAAAAATCTTTCAAACTTAACACATGAGTTAAAATAATACTCCTTTAGAATTTTAAAATTATGTGACAACTTTTGTCACATGTTTTGGAAATATAAATTTCGATGAATGCTTTGGTCATTAATACGTTCATTGTTTGAGTTGAAATTTTTTTAAATTTTCTCATAATGCATTAGCATTGATGCCGCTATAAATATTTCAAAAAATGATGTCTATTAAACATTACTATTTGTAACGCAATCGAAAATTAAAGTGGGCCGAGAAAATCAAATCGAAAGAAATGGCTCGGGCTCATAATGAAAGCCCAATGGGCCGGAGTTGAATTCTAGAATTCGTATTTGTTTTTATTATTATTGTCAGATTTACAGAGAATCTTTTTTTAACGTAATTTGAAGAAGAATAAAAACGAATATACACACGCGTGTGATCTGCGACGACCACGTGCGACTCTGTGTTTCAAAAAAAGACAAACCTTGATTAAAGATGTTTCTTCGTAGACTATCACTATCTTCACTTTACACATAACAATATTATTAAAGAAATAAATACTTTTTGAAATTGAATGAGAAATTGTCTTGAAAGAATTGCAGGACAAAATCTAACAGACCTTTATGCTTCTAAAGGAGTATTCTACGCTTATCTGTGTTTTCACTATTATTTTTACTCCCACAACTTTATCACAGTGGCCACTTCCACGACCTTCTATGTGAGCTAATCCAACAGCATTTAATTGCGATACAGGAAATTAAGCATACCATCCTGCAGCAGAAATCCATTTAAGAACTGCGCTCTCTCTAGAATATGTTGTCTAGGTAGGTGAGACTGAGAGGATCAAAACAGAGATCTAAAAAGATAGTGAATTTTATAACTTGAGGAGCAAAAGGATACGTTGCTCTTTTTCTCTCTTTTGGTATTGTCTTCAAAGATCAATGAATGTAGAAGTCCAATTATTTTCTCATTTACGATCAATCATCTATGTAAACTGTAGTAACTTATCCTATACTGAATTGGCATTATACTTGACCAACACAAAATCCCTCAGTTCAAAAAAAATGTGCTTCCTGAGTTTAAGTGTTTTGGACTTTGAAACACTCAAGAAAAGTGCACCTTGCTGCAAAGTTGCATTCATCATGGTCATGTTACTTTTTTTATCTACGCTAGTCGCTAGATATGTAACTAATACCGTAACTTTTAAACATTTCTTGATCCCTAGTGATTGAATTTGGGATAAGTGGAAAAAAAAAATTTGGGATAAGTGATATAACCTTAAACAGTAAATGCTGGAGTAATAAAGATTCTATGAAGAATGATGACGGTTGAATCATTCGAAGAAATTGAAGCTGATGATATTAAAAAAGATGCCCAAAATATGAAATAGTTAACATGGTGATGGCGGCATGAGATTAAGTCCCAACTCTGAATGCAGCCTCTTCTTGCCAGAAGAGCTCCATGTCCGGAGCGGTACTCCAAACAGTCTCAGCATCCTATTGCCACCATCTTGATCATTATCAAACTCTTCCACCACCGTAACTGACCTTTGTGAAGTGTTGTTACTTAAGTTATCAAAGTTTGCTAATCTCCCACCGCAATGCATTTCCTGTGAGGCTCGGTTATGAACATTACTAGGAGCCACTGGCTTCACGTGATTCTGTACAAAGTAGATAATGTCATTGTATAACTTCCTCATATGCTCCAACTCTGACATCAAAAAACGTGTTGCTCCTCCTCAGCCTCTCATTATCCTCGTATAACGCCATGCCCCCGCCAGGAACGATGGGAGGCGTGGAGTTTTGGGGTTGAGCAAAGTCGTCATTGTCATATCCCCAAAGTGGATGACTTGTAGTATTATGGTTTATGTTGACGATGTTCTCATCAGAATTTAATGGAGATGTGTTGGACCAACTCGGATATGGGAAGTGATTCTGCTGACCAAATCCAAACTGAGGTGAGTAGTGGTTGTTGATCGACAGTTGGGACTGAGATGTTTTCCTTCGATGAATCTCACAGAGAAGATGCTTCTCTCCCTTCTTGAAATATTCATTTGCAAACTCCCATCTGTCTGGTACTATCTTCCTAAAACCCTAAATCACAAAAATCACCGAAACCATACATCAGACAAAACCCTAATATAGTGGAATGGTAGATACGGGCTATATATATAGAGAGAGGGGCTTACGTAGGTATTGAGCTGGCGAACAAAGCTGGAGAAGTTGTTATGCTTAAAGTAGTTGGGGAGGAGGTCACGAGCGAACTCAGGTGGGCGCCAAACGATGAATGTGGAGTGATCATCTCCCCAGGAGACAATGTGGTCTGTAGAGGAGTCGTCGACTAGGTGGTAGGTTTTGGTGAGGAATGGGGCAGGGACGGATTTGTGAGAGTCGAGGGAAAGGAGGATGTTGTTCACGTTGTCATCGTAGTTGTAGCTGTTGTTGTTTTCCAGTACTAACGCCATTGGCGGTGATTATGATGGAAGTCAGTGTACGACTGTTGAAGAAGAGATGGAGGGAGAGAAGATGGTGGAAAGGGAGGACCGTGGATTAAAAAGATGATGCTAAATGAGAAAAGTGGATTAAAATATACTTTTGAATTTCCTCCATATTTGTACTAAATAAGCTTAGGCTTACAGGTTTATTCTTAGTGAGATTATTAAAACATTAGGATACTTATCGAGTAATTAAATGCACGTAGATTACATCTTGGGTGAAGAGAGAGAAATGGATGTATGAAGGGAATATGTGTCTCAATGTCTCTCTACCTTACCATTTGATAATAGTATTTAAGTAAAGAGCTCAACAGGGGGAGTTTATAACGTAATTAAGGGGAAGCCAGCCAAGAAACTGGAAATCTTCAACTTCGAAGCAACTCCGTGACTTCTAAAAATATACCTTTTCTCTCTCACTTGTCCTGACAACATTTCACTGACACTACCACCACCTACCAATTTTGAGTTTTTTATCAATATAATCCACCACAGGGCACGGGCACACGCATTGCACACCATCCCCCGCTGCTCATGGTGGTGCTTCATTCACTACGCACCGACTGAGGTTTAAATTTAGGGAGATATTTTAAACAAATCAAATTATTTTATGAAAATTGACTTGAACAAACTAGTTCAAATAAATACTTAGTTGAAGAGCTGATTTGAAGATTGAAACTTTATAGCCCGAGGAAATCCATTTGTCATTTATAGTCTGTTTGGTCTATGAATGATTTGGAAGAATTTTGACCTAGTAAATGGTTAAAGTTTTGACGACCAAGAATTAAGCTTCATGGCAACAAAATCTCCCTCGAATAGAAAACACATGTGTTGCCAAGACATGTATGCATGTATGTCACGTGATATATATATAGGGTTTCAGATTTTTAGAGCTAGTTGGTTGCTGACGTCATGATTTTTCTTCGGCTTCTTCCTGTTCTTCCTTGAATTTCCTTCTTTTCCCTGAACAGCTGATGTATGCTTTGTGATTGTGCAATATCTTGGTTTGCATATTTGTTTTATGTGACTTACAGCGACATGAGAGGAAGAATTCTTTATATGTATCACTCTACCTGCTTGTGGCGTGGCTTCTTAATTCTGATTGAGAAGCGCATGCTGCTGATGGTGCTTTCGATTCTTACCCTTTTTAAATTGTTTTCACTCTGCCTTTCTCTCTACTTAGTTTATCAGTCTTATCTGATTTTTTCATCTCTGGTCCACTGGTCGATCCATCTTTCAAAAACTTATACAGTTAGATTCCGTCACTCTCACTAAAATCAGGCTATTTATAAGTCATGTGATATGATTTGATTGTACAATAACAAAATAATCAGATTATGTACAATACTTTAGAAACTAAACAAGGAACAGGGTCAGCTCTTCAAGTCCCAGTTTGAATACGCAAAAATGAGATAAGAAATCAGTAATTTATTGAGGATTAGGTTTAACGTTTGAACTTTATAGTTTCAAATATCAACTCTGTTAGTTTCATCCTCTTTTCTCGTCCCTTTTCGTGTGATATAATTTATTACTACTATTAGACCCTTTTTCCTAAATGAAGTTTGTCATCTAAGCTTCCCAGGTCTTCTTCATTATAAACTCAGCATGAGCCACAGTATTCTCTGCGCATGGGCCAGTGCCCAATGCATGAGAGAGATGGAGAGATGCAATGGAAGCATGTACTCAACTGTTGACATAGGAGACATGCCTGATCAGTCCACACCACATTGTACATTTTTACTGTAATATTAGTCCTGTTGATTCTCACCTTCATCCAACATTTATTTGCTCAAAGATACTCCTATAACTCAAGCATGCACGATACTTAAAGTAGTGATACTATTAAACTAATTAAGCTTGTCGTAAACCAAGGTCCGATCCTAGCTACTACGGAGTAATAGCATAATTAACATATACTTTCATCATCCGTATGACTGACCTATTCTAATTTAGATATACAAATAAAATCGAAGCACAAGTAAACAACAATGTTCGGACAAAAGGTTTACTCCTAGCTGAGTTTCAGGAATAGTTTTACATAGCTTGCATATTTTTCTATGTCGAAGTTGCTTTTCATCGAGGAAGTTTGTTAGGGTTAGGGTTAGGGCTAGGGCTAGGGTTATCTCGACAGTTTATAGATCGTGGCGTGGGACAACTCAGCAACGCTAGAAAAGTACAATTATTTGAACTTATACTTAAGGTGTGTGTTTGGAAATGTAAATCTTGTGGATGTATACAATCTGTTACGCTCATATATATGCACGTAATTCGTTGATAATCGATAGAGACACGCACTAGTTTTGAGTCCTTTTTGGCTAACTGATACAAAGGCAGAATATTTACAATATATTGGTTTATTCAAACAGCAGAAACATGAAAAATAAGAATTAGCTGTGAATCGGATTCTTACTCAATTTTACTCCAGTAAATATTACTGTGACTGTCTCTGACTGTGGCTTAGCATAGCTAATAACAAAATGGCTTAACTCTGAAGAAAACTCAAAACTATGTTTAGCATTTTGTTCGTGTTCATTTGTCGTGTTCTCTACTTCTCTGTTTGGTTTTTGGCATGCATTTACGTGTCCCGAGCCAGAAGAATCGAAATGTGTGATATCAAAACGACAAGTAATTAACCGGTAGGAACAGACTACACTTCATAGTTCATACACCCAAGCCCTTCTTCTTTTCTATCTTGTCCGTTCTTATAACTTTATAAGAATGTGGGTATTATCAATTATGATTCAATGAGGACAAGCCAATCTAAATAGCAGGGCTTCTTGATAGAGGGACATTGCTGAAACAAAAGTGATAAAGAAAAATAGAAGGTGATGATGATAAGTGCATGATAAAGATTTTTAGGCGTGAATGATTAGAGATTGAAAGGAATCTTGCAACAGTAACTAATGCCAATGAATATTGAAAAAAGTAGTGACTTTAAAATCCATGCAAAAGTAATATGTCAAACTTCGGAATAAAAGACCTGAAAACTGAAAAGCACCTTCTTCTCAGAGCATTCTCAAAATTTAAAACAAACGGATAGTCCAAAACTAAAGTGTTTTTTTCACACAAAAAACAGATGTGAGGAGAAAGATACAAAATTTTCACAGACTTTATAGACATGAGGAATGTAACATTAAAAGAATAGACCAGCAACCATATGTGCAGGTATACTACACTAGACTAGACATAGTAGCGTCTTTCTATCCCATTATCTTTGTTTCGCCTTTTTAAAATTGGGCTTGACAACGTTGTTATACGGCCCAATTTGACAAAACGAACAATGCCATTCAAGAACAAAAGGGCGGTTACAATGAGCTTTACAGCATCACAATTCCTATGCTGTTTATGGCCGAGAAAATTACACAAATGTTACACTAAAAGGAATATGGAATTCTGCAATTTTAGCCAATGTTTGAATAGATGAAGGAAAGTATATGGTATGTGAAACTTCACTTGGAAATGAGTCCGGTGGTTTTGCATATGGGGCATAAATTCTTTACCATCAGCCATTGTTTGACGCAGACTGTATGGAAGTTATGGCCGCAGTCGAGGATTCCCAGATCTTCCCCTTCGTTGTATTCTTCCTGAGAGAATGAATCACGCAATCAGTTAGCTATTAGATAACAAATAACACACAAGAAAAATGGAATATATATGTCTTGTATATATCACCTGGCAAATGCAGCATGGTTCGGTTGCTTCTTCGCTAGGTGCAGCCACCATCGTTGTCGGTGCAAACTTGTGCTGCTTAAGGCACTTCATCACAGCTTCTTCAGTTAGTCCCGTGTTCACATTTCCAATGCGCTCTTCTAGAGCCAACAATTCCTACAAAAAACATCCAGGTTCATATTAACTGAGGAGTTCAACATTTAGTAACAGGAATATCAAATTGAGTTACATGATAAGCAATGGATACCTCGTAACTCATGTTGTCAACATCGAGTCGCATGTCTCTATGTCTATCGTGCATCTCAGCAGCCATTCCAAACAGTCCAGACTGATCCAGTATCATCATGTCCTGACAATAATGAATATATGTGAGCAAAAATACCACTTTGAATCTGAGACACTAATTTGCAACAATTTTTAATGAGAAGTACAAAAAATGTTGAATTAACTAATGTAATTTTTCTTACTTCAGGTCTTAAAGGATCGCCTCTACGCATGCCGTCCAGGACACTCCACATCTGCATACGACAAGATACATATACATCAAACAGTCGACAAAAAATTTGTAGCCGTTCCAACAATATTTATTCCATTCTAAAGTATCTTCTAAAGGGGATTTAAATGACACAAGGTTTCGAATCTAACCTCTGATAACAGTCTGCTTCGGTCACCACCTGCAGCGCCAAGACCTTGCAAAGAGTATGGGTTGCCAGGCAAGCCATTACCCCGCCTCTGCATCAGCAATGCCAATCTCCTGTGTGCAAGTTGGTTTCCCTGGCTATTAATTCCAGACGTAGAATTCGGCTGGCGTGAAGACGTGGCACCCGGCATTGGCATGGATTGATTGTTGCTTGATCTTGCATGATCAGACCCACCAGCTGCAGCCACTGATCTCCTGAGGATTTCCGCAATCCTATGTGCCGAAGCAAAGTCTTGCCCCGGACCCCATGTTTGTTCAGCTGGCATACTGGTGTTAGGCTCAGAATTCAGAGCATGCGTTGCGACTAGAGAAGGATTTGGATCAGGTGGGATGATTGCAGCAGATGAGCTAGTGTTTCCACGAGGCACAGATAAATGCCTTTGTGATACTTGAATTAATTGGTGTGCACGCATCTGACGCTCCAAAATTTGCCTCGACATTCTTAAGGTAGCTTCCGTGTTCGGCACATTACTTCGTTCACCGATGACAACACCAGATGAGTTGGATCTTGAACTAGAACCTCTACTCCGCCTAAAGGTATGGCCATTACGAGGAGGCACCGCATGCGCTGAAGTAGGATGTGTCTGCTGATTAGCCACTTCTGGTGTAAAATCCAATGAAGTCGGAAAAGTTGCTTCGGGTTGTTCCAGTCTGCTATCAACAGATGGCGTGAAAGAACTTCCTGATGAACCTATATGAACAGGTTCATAGTGCTGAGCTGCAGAGCTTAACCTCAGTCGAAGATTTCTTGCAGTGATTCTTCGATTTTCTAAATGACTTACTTCAGGCATACTTTCCAAAACAATGCCACTCGGAGAGATATTATAAATGGGTGTGTGAGACACTGCAATGTTTGAATCATTATCTGAGTTATCCACGGTTGGTTGCCAGCTACTACCTTCCGCAGGATGATAGGATCTCGCGCTTCCACTAGCGGAAGACTGACCAATATCTTCATCAACAAATTTTCTTTTCAAGGGCAACCGACACGCATCATGTGAACTGTCGAATCTTCTAGCATTATCTCCCATCAAATGACTAAAATTACCAGGTGTAATAATTGAATTTGTATTTGCAATCACAGGCCTCTGTCCACTCCCTGAAAATCCCAACCCAGATGAATTACGAGACTCAACAAATTGAAGACAATTATCCGACTGCTCCGAGACCCTAACATGAGATTGAGATCCTGAGGGCTGGCTACTACATTGGAAGTTAGTTGACTTCGATGAATCACCTCAAAATTCGAACCCCTCAAAGTCAATGGTCTGTTCACGGCGTGACTACTACTCGGCGTATTAAACCATTCTTCAAATCCAGTAACCGTGTCCGAACCAAGGCTTCCCGATAGCCATCCATTTTCCAACTTCTGTTCACTGCAGCCCGCAGCATTTTGCATGCTGCTTGAACTACCCTCACCATGACTCCATAAGCTCAAATTATGTCCTCCGGTACCATTAGAACCATAATGTACCACTCCAGTGCTTCCAGGCGATATTTCAGGCAGAGGTTGATCACCCCAGAATAATTCTGCACTGATGCCTGCACTACTTGACGCAGCGCCATGGTCAAAGTCAATGATTCCTGCGGAAGAACCCACAACACTTCTATGCCCTTGCATCAGGGCGGTGTTAATAGAAACAAATGGGGAGTTCTGAGCCTCAAATGCAGAATAGTTTATAAAATGCAAGAGACCTGCGGACACGATTCAAACAAAACTGATGTAATCAGTTACAAGTCTTTCAATACAAACAGCAAGCAGTTTCAATATGCCACAAACATCATTATTCAACTTAGTCACGCCATCAGAATATTATTGAAAAAGCCACGTTATACCATCAGAATACCATCTAAAACATTACCACAGGCCGTATAATTGAAAAAACCACATTATACCATCAGGATACCATCTAAAACATTACCACATGCGCATATTATCGGAAAAAACCACGATGTAATGTAACTCAATTGTTAACCACCAACTAAAACAATAAGCAACGATAATCCTCAACGAATTCTATCAAACAATTTCCGCAACCAAAGACACCTTGTGAAGTTCAACACTTTAGACAACTATCCATACTCATCTTCATGATTATGCCATAGCATTGTCCAACTCCACAGGACAAAACAGTCTAATGGTACAAACCAATCAACAAGGAAAATCTCAGACAGTGGCAAACATTCAACTAAAAACGAAAGTCTCAAGTTCAATTCTTCACAACCTTCTCCTCTGATTAAGCAACAACCCAAATTCAATTTTTAACCCTAAATCACCAAAGGCCCGATTTTTAAGCAACAACCAACACCAGCACACTCATAACAATAAAACCCTAATCACCAAACCTGAGGTACAAATCATCATCTGAATAACAGCCCCATAAAAATCGAATCTTTTCATCATCCATCCATCCAAAACAACATCAAAATCCCAAGAAACCCGAAACCAACCATATCAAAAGACTAATCAACGAAACAACACCACCAAACCCAGAAAATCAAAAAGATTAAGTCCCAACAAACATACCGAAAAGGGATAACCACCACCGGATCTGCAAATCAAAGCTGAAACCACCTCAAATCCAACCCCAATATGAAGAAAAACAAGACTTTAATCTCTACCTCTTTCTCTCCAGACAAGAAAATAACAAAGGAGAAGCGAGGAATGAAGAAAGAAGATGGTGGGAAGAGATGAAAATCTATAAATAAAAATGTGGTCTTTTTTTAATAATTTTATTACATTGAATTGAATGAATGCTTTTGAATTTGGGAAACGATGAGCGGCTGTCTAGAAAGTAGAGAGGTGGCTTGAGCTGACAAGTTTGCATTTTGTACTAATTGAGCTGTGCTTGTGGGAATTAGCGACGGGCTAGTTCGTTGCTAAAAGTGGTGAGTGGTTCTTTTTGTTTGAATTGGTTGCATAGATCATGCCAAGAAGAAGCAACCACAGCAGCACAGCTAAGACATGGCTTCTTGGATGAGGGAGAGTCACATGATTTCCTGTCTTGATTGATACTTGTTGCTCTCCTTTCATATATTGGATGTTTGCTTGCACCTAGCAATTAGGTGGTCATATATTTGTTCAGTTAATTCATTTGATACTCATTTTGTGATTCTGTTAAATGATTTCTCATTTCATTTGTATTTCTTTGAAAATGGATTATATGAGAATTGCATTATATTGTGAAATGTATGATTAGAAATTCATTGATTTTAAATGGAATATTTATTTCATATCATGAAATGACTAGATTTGCCTTGAAGCACCAAATATAGCATTAGATTTTATGATCTCCCAATTCGGTTGATGCCATAAAATCATACCAAACTGATCGGTCTAAATACTTGCATTTGGATTTGGTGATCACATATATAAGACAACATGACAACGTTTGGTATCCAAAGGTTGCTGGATTTCATCTCCCAATTATTTACTAATAAAAGAAAAGGACTTCATTTCAAGAAACCACCATGTTTGTCTGCTTGACACCTATTTTCACTTACTCAAATTATATGCTCTTCCCCATCTTCACAAGTTGACGTTTTTGGCATCTTATTCAACCATTACATTTATGGATTTATAGTAAAACTGAATTTTAAATAGATGCATTTTCATGACTTGCAGAATTGTAGGGCATTTGTGATGTTCCATTGTACATATTGTAAGACCACTAATTTGTTTGCATTCATTTTTGCTTTAATGTTTTGGTAGGTCATTAGTAGTGTTGTGGGTCTTACCCAATTAAGCAACATAAAGAGCATTGTAGTGAATAGTGATCCAAGCTTTATATTCAAATTAGCATCCCAATTACCCTAAACTCCAATCATTATTATTCAACTTGTTTGATGCTGATTAATGATTTGACTGTTTTCTTAACTTTATGAGTAAATTTATGACCTTTAGTGTATCCCTTTGAACATGAATGCTACCAGATCGATGAAAAACCACCACAAAAGTTGGGGTAGCTTTGGGAGGATGTATAGTGAACCCATATGTATAAAGGCTAGGCCAGACATTAAAGATCAATAAGATTAGATCAAAGCTATGTGGAATGTGAACCTAAGCATAAAATTAATCTTAAATTATATGTACAACTTGGTGAGCCACTGAATGATTATGAGGACAACTCAACTTGTGTTAGAAGGAAATTTAAAAACCTGAAAAATATAAATGATGTGTTGTGTTTCTTGTGATGGATTTATGTGCTGTGTCTTCTATGTGTCTTTACTTCCACAACTCCCATTTTTATGGCTCAACTTTGGTGGACCTTGATGTTATTTTTTCATGATTAACTCTTTGTTATTCAATTATTTTTGGGTCCATATTGGTGCATTCTCTACATTCAATTTCACCCATCTTCCTGGTTAAAAATTCAACAAGGGTTAGTACTCCCATTAATTCATTTCATTGTTTGGTAAAGGTGTGTGAGGTCAAGTCTAGGGTTTTTAAGGACGTGTTCTCCACGTGTAAAGCATTGGTAGGAAGTAAGCAGCAGCAGCAGCTAGCTAAGTTGATATTTTAACAACGTAGGAGTAATAATCTAGACTTTGTTTAGGAGGTTTCCTACATCTCTTACGTGTTGATTAACTCAGTGTTATGATGCGGTTAAGGCGGCTGGGGTGTAGGACATTTTCAACGGAAGCTTGGCTTCAAAACTGACTTACAAAATTCAAAAAATGAATAAAAAATCTTGGAATATTTTGTAGAGAGGAGGGTTAGACAGGATTGAATGCTGTAGGGTGGCAGACTGGCTAAGTGATCCTAGCAAGGGTTCTTGATTTGCTGGCCCCCAGGCAAAACAGGTGATGTGTGTGATGGTGGAAGGAGTAAGTTGGGCACCACTTGACCTAACTTACCTCTCTTTTTCAACTTCCAAGTTCCAACAAATGTGCTGTTATCTTTTCTTTTCTCACAAATTGAGTGGTGGATGAGGTGACCCCTAAATAAAACACAATACATAACTCATAATGGGTTGGGTCCTAACTCCCAAGTTTTTATTAGAATTCAAACCTTGTGGCAATACTCAAAGGTAATGGATGAACACATCTTCAACAAGCCCATAAACCCTCAACATTACAATTAGATGGATATGTAAACTTGTCCTAAGATGCAAATCGCCATGGGTGTATTAGATGTCCAAAACTAGAACAATCTTCAAATCAGATAGAAAAACACAGCAAGAAATAAAGGAACTATGCTTCGTCAGATAGCCCAGACCAAGGCCTGACATAAACAGCAAAATGAATGTCACCATTTTGAATGGCTAGAGTGGTATTTGGAAATGCACCAAACTTAAATGGCACTAAGAATTTCTTTTTGAAAATGGCATGCCAAATATTTGTTCCTAAATCAATCGCCAGTGTCACCCACCAATCAATGATGTACCACAAATTCGAATTTTGTTCACGATAAGAAGGCATGAGCCATCTAAATATTACATAAGGTTTCTACTGGAAGAGAAATTAATCATAATATTTGTGATGGATCCAACAATAATAGCTAACCTTATAGGCAGGGGAAGCTATCATCTATCAGCAGATGCCATTGATCACTCCATGCTTTATTGGAAAAACAGCATTGTCTTGCATGATCAAACACCCTCCCTGTCCCGATCCGCGAAAGAGATCTGCAGATGTCTGCAATACAAAATTTTATGATATACTTCTTAAAGCACATATTATACAAAATATGAAGCCAATACTCACCCTTTTGAGATGTCGCCAGGCTAGCATATTCTACATTTCAAGGTCACAAGATAAATAGCAGTCCCTAAATTAAATTAAATCCTTCAAATAATACAATCAGCGGGAATTCAAATGCTTCTCAAGTTTCAATTGATAGTTGCCGCAATTATGTTGCTCGTGAACAACAATATCCCTTCAACTCTAGAACCCGCCACAGAGGTTCTTAGAAATTATTTTCCAATTTGAATTGGGTAACTCTCAGCTATCATCACTTCCAGGGAGTGGAGAAAGAAGGTCATTAAGCTCTATATAATCTCCCTCCAAGATGCAATTCAACTCTTGTGCAGTCAAATTATCAGAAAACATATACTCTTTAATGGTCAAACTATGGGATGATGGCTCATGCTCTGTCATAGAAGATCCAATCTGTCCAAGGGTGACCAATGAGTGTGAAGGGTGCATAGTGAACAGAATAATTTTAAACTCAAGACGAAAAACAGTTACAACCATAAAATGCATTAGCTTCTACTGAAAACCTAAGGTTAAGCATGTGGAACGTAAAGATCTACAATGTCATGTGAGGACTGTAACCTGAAAAACATATTAAGAACAAGAAAGTTACCAGCTGGTTCCGCAGATGACTGCCATACTCAAAGGTGGAATGAGGTGCTGACATTGTCCTACGGCCATTCATATCCTCATCCTCTTTCCTCTCTTTTCCCGATGATATATTTGATGTCTTGTTCCCCTGTTGAAAGAGTTGATATCACATTCTTTAGGAGCTTCAATATCAGATGTTAAAGTTTCATCATGCTGAACACCAATATGGCGCACAGCTGAAACACTTTTACACACACACAGAGCACGCTCGCATGCATTACTAGCATGGCCATGGCGAAACTTTACAAACACTCGGCACAGGACAAATGCCTGCAAGGAACACCAACTGTAAGATCCTAATATGGCTCTGAATCTTACTAATACAACATCTTATACCAATAATTCCATGCTATATTCTCCAAGTTTCAAACTTTAACAAAGCTTTGTAAGACTCAATTTTTTATATATAATCATGTGTATGATACTATGATGAGGATAGTGGATCTGATGGAATTCAAAACTCTATTATCTCAACATTTCACACACTGCACCACATATGATGTAAAGAGAATTTTTGTTATAAACAAAACACTAGATGAAAACAGGACAACTACATAGACAGTAGACACCCAACTGCTCTGAACACATTTACCACAGACAAACCACTAGAACTTCAAGAACTATCTACAGATACAGATCCATGGTGACACACTAGCTTCCACACTCATTAAACATTCAGAAATCACATATTATCAAGCAAACTTCATTTCACTATAAATCCAGGGTATAACCCCAACCCCACCACAAAATAGTTATCATTTACTAAACCCAAAACCCTTGCAAAACCATGCCATGCATATATCCACAACTCAAACCAGTCTGATGACTGATATCAACTGATCATACACACCTTAGGATCAACATCAACAAGTGCATACTCATGCATGTGCCAATTCGTCCTCACCGCATCTTCAACCAAATCCCCTAAATAGAATACGAAACTAACCCTAGTCCCTAAAATCACACCAGCACCAACCATCACGTCCCGAACCCTCCCTTTCCTCTTCCAAAACCCTCCCTCAGTCCTTCTCACATCCCTTTCTTTCAAAACCCTAACGCAGTAGCCATACCAATGTCTTTTCCTCCCTTTGAAACCATAACAGTAGCTCCACTCCTCCGGCAAGTCGAATGGACTGTAACTAAAAACGTCGAGTTCCTTAATCACGTCGAATTGTCGATCATCTCCACCATTAGAGTTCTTTTTAACGAGATAGTAGCGGATGAGCTGCTCTTCAGATGGGTGGAATCGGCAGCCAGGAGGCAGCAGCTGGTGGTCGGCGACGGCGTGGTGATCCATTCATCAGATTGGTCGTGGTCGGCGTCTAATTTGATGAGCCTACGTTCGAAAATCTGGAGAGAAGCTCGGTGACATTTTTTATAAACGGAATGGATTAAGAGGCAAGAAGCTTGCGTGCTGCACACGATAAATTGAACCGGAGATAATACGGTTTAATTAAATACTAAACCAGTTTAATTTCGAGACAAATAAGTCACGACACTCCGAGCCGCACATACAAACACGGTAGACCAGTTCTGAAGCAAAATGTCTGAAAAGAGTTCGTTAAGACAGATGGAACATTGCAATGAAATATGGTCTTCAACTGAGGGATAGGTTTGCGAGTTGATCTGCTGGGTCAGAAGACTGGTGGCGTAGGTTGACGGAACAGAGAACCTCCATAGCTTCAGAGACTTTGGCTTTCAGAGCTTCAGGTGACTCGATAAGGTGCAAGACTTCAGTCTGATCCATCTCCAAGAGCATGCCAGTGACCTTTGCAGCAGATTCATGTCATGCTGATCCACCAGAGGGTATAAGCTCTCACCCAGCATCTGAATTATCATCAAACAAAAAGCATATTAGTGCACATGAACATAGTAATTCTTATAGATGGAAGAGGGTTGAACTTTTTAGGTGTTTACAGTTCTCTGCTGTTCAGGTGTGGCATTCGCAAGGGATGTAGCCAAAGCTGGAAGTGGCAGTGGTTGCCCAACAGGCATGGCATCACGCATACGCATGCTGTTTATGTTGTAGTCGTAGGGGACATTGAGCATTTGAGGCTCTCCCATGTTCCGTCCTTGTGGATAGTGATGAACAAATCGACCTCTTGGAACCATCCGAACATGAATGCATATTTAATCTCAGAACCAATTGATTGCGGTATATATACTATACAAAGGTCCATAAGGGTAAAAATGCACCTGTGGTTGCATTACGTGCATTGGCTGACCTTGCTGGCCAGCTTTTCCACGTCTACCACCCGTTCGTTGAGCAGGCTGTCCCTGATGCACTATTGGCATGAAGAAGTTTGGCATGGGAGCTCCACCAGGCCTCATTCCGGGCATCAGTTGCTGTTGGTAACCATATCCAGCCTAGAAACACATGCAGGCATTTACCGAAAACATTGAGTTCACATGTACTAAAATAAAAGGCATACAACCATTTTAATGCCACTGACTTGGTATTCACAAATACTGATATGGAGTTATGAACCACCTCAGTAAAGAAATACCAAGGTCACAACCAGATGTGGCGAGAAGACAAAACAACCCTCTTAGCTCATAGTCATTATCAAGAGGTGCTATAAACTAACACATCCCACCCATAGTCATTATCAAGAGGTGCTAACCTGTGGAGGAATTATACCAGGAGGGGGTTGACCATAGAAGAGCTGCTGTCCGATCCCAGGAGCACCGAGTGGATACATAGGCATACGGGGTCCAACCTGAGGAGCCAAAGGATTGGGCCGCATCTGTGAGAACTGGGCCTGCAAAAACCAAAATAATGAACTGCAGTTGGTGATGTATTTTAAGAAAAATGTAGAGAAAAAGGAAAACAAACAAATATACCTGCAATCTCGATTCTCTCTTCTTTCCTCTGGGCAAGTGCAACATGAAGGGGCTTCCCAACAACCATTTTTGCATGCATTTCTGCAATCTATAAGGCCAATTTCTAATAAGCAAACTCTCAATATATGATCATTAAAGACGTTTTCATCATCAATACTTTCATGAAGATTTTTCACATAGAGATTTAACCCTTCATACTTAGCAGCAGCTTCTTTCTGACCCCGTTCAAATCGACCTTTAAGCTCTTGTTCTCTCTCAGACTTCTTTTGAGCTTTACCAACAAACCATTCCTTATCATTGAATTCCTTCCCATTTAAGGCCTCTACAGCACGAGCAGCGTCAACTGGATCTTCAAAATTCACGAACCCAAAACACCTTGATTTACCATTTGCATCCTTCATCACTACTCGGCTTGTGAGTTTCCCAAACTCCCCAAAAATTATATCCAGGTCGGCATCTGTTGTCGTGTCTGAGAGATTCTTGACATATACATTGGTGAATTTTGTACTGTTCAAAGTGGACTCTCTTTCGTGCTTGCGTACAAAAGGTCCAAAGTATACTTGTTTGTCATTGATCAGCATTCCATTCAACTTCTCAATTGCACTTTGAGCAGAATCTTCACTCAGAAATTGCACAAACCCATATCCTTTGGATTCTCCAAACACATCAGTAGCTATTTTGCAAGATACAAGGACCCAAACATGGAAAAAGTTTCTAGCAGCGCTTTGCGGTCAATTGACTTGTCCAGATTCTGCACAAACAAAACCTCAGTACAAAAACGAGCATTCTCACTACATCAGGAACATACCAAGTAGGGAAGTAGTGTTTCCAACAGAACCAAAACGAGATTTCTCATGCACTTTTAAGCAGCTATGGCAAAGGGGAAAGCCTGAAACCATATTATGATCATAAAGTTTAAAGCAATGCATACACAAGAACACACCTTAATAAAAATATTTCCTGTTCCACTTCTTCGTGTAGTAGGGTCCCGGTGGGAATGAATTACCCTAATAGCCTTTCCATTGAGAGGAGTGAAATTCAGATCAGCAATAGCCTTTGAAGCTGAAATTACCAAACAATAGTACATATTTAGGATAGATAAAAATCTTCAAACCTTAGCTTGTACGATGCACTTAATCATCTGGAGTTCAAAAAGGTGCCTTAATAATTTCGTTTCAACAATCAACATAAATTGGAAGAGTATATCAGAGTGCTGCAAAACTTAAGTAACAGTACAACGAATGGATCAAAATGAATACAATTAACAATCTAGAAAATTATATAAACACAAAGCAGGTACCCATCCACATCAACATGCCAGCTCTTTACAAATAATAAGGTAGAACAATTTAAGTGGACACTTTTAGAGCACTCACAACCCTCAAAACCGCAATAGACTCTAACTCAAAAACTACTCTGTCGCAATCATGTAAATGCCAAATTAGGTTTCAATTTAGGGTTCCAAGAACTCACCATCCTGCGCATTGTTGAAGTTTACATAACCATACCCAAGCGATAACCCAGTAGTTGAATCCCTACAAACCCTAACGGACACAACCTGCCCAATCTGACTGAACAAATCATACAACTGCGAATCAGTCACATTCACATCAAGATCCCCAACATAAAGCGGTGTAGTCAAATACGGCACCGAAGTCTGCACCTCTCCGCCGTCAACCGCCGTACCAACACCATTGGTCACCGCCTGTTGCTGATTTTGCGCCATTTCAAAGTTCCTTTTTTGTTTTTTAGAATCGGAAATATATAGCGTCGCCGGAGACCCGATCAAAACCGCCGGTGAAAACGAAAATAAATTTTCTTTAGAATAAAATTTTAATTTTTTTGGCAGAGACGAACTGGCGAACTGCACCGCAAAGTCGGTTAGAGAGGTCGTGTCGTTATATACTACGGAGTACAGTTTTTGAAACCCTAACGTTTAATGACGTCATTCTTAAATTCTCCATTTGACATTTCCAATTTTTTTTACTTATTACAAGTATATAAATAAGATGAAATGTTGGGCCGATTTCAGGCCCATTCGATATGGCCCAAACCTATCTGGCAAAACAGCTCAATGCTATTTCGGCCCGAGAAGTTTCGCTCCAACTTCCAACCTCTTTGATGAATGGTCAAAATGGATGGTAGGGATTAGGGAAGATAATGTCGAAAGAAAACGTGTGAAATGGAATGATATGGAATTTGGTATCTCTCGAGGTGATAGATGTGCTATCTTGAGTGGCAAGTAAAGATGTACGTTTAAGTGGGAGCGCATTGTGGATGTGCCAAGGCCAAAGCCTCCAAACCACATGGGGTGTTAGATCAAACTCAATCTCTTAACGAGCATAAAGAAAACAAAGCACATGTGTATCAGTTGGTGAGAGTGATCATGGTGATCCAAAAAAGTTGGTGATACCCTACACATATAAGGGCCACGGGAAGTGAGAGAAAAGTTGGGTACAAAACTAGGGTTTGTCTAAGTCGAAATGTTCAGTAGTTGAAGGCAAATCATTTGTACAACTGATCGTACCTGTCCGAAAGTAAGATCAAAACTATCAGATATCATTCAAAGGATATAGGATCAGGGTTTTCATGCTAAAATATAATAGTAGAATGTAAAAATGACTTAGCTTTTGAATCATAAGTTATGATACTATTACTCGTTTGCAGTTATACTCTGTCAAGGCACTTATCATTAAAACCAGGTCTTAGGTATTTTCTTTGAAAATGTTCTTACAAAAAAGTGCAAGTGTATGCCAGCTCTTAGGATGTGAAATAATATTCTAACATCATGTGCTAGCTAGGGTATAACAAGTCTTAGGGCTGTGAATATATCTGTTCCATTGTTCTAATGTAGCGAGAGTGGGATGAGAATGTTCTTATGCTGCATGATTGTGGTGTAAAAACTGACAGACAGCATGTGTTGATTTGTGCTTTGTGGCTGAAAGCTCATTATGTAAGAGCAATAATTTCTTTAGAGTGAAGTTATATATGATGCTTAGCTTCTTGTCAATGTAAAGTCATCTTATATCTTTTTCGTAGGATACCCAATCGAACGCATAGGTTATGACATCAAAATTCCACTGTCAAATGATCATTTTGTAAGGACATGTGAATAATTGCCTAATTTGTTATCATTGTTTGAAGTGATTTCAATTGATGGTTTCTTTATTTAGTTCGAGTTTGTAGATAATATTTAATCAATATGTGATTAATTACTGACCTAAGTGAGAGATCTCACCGACCATGATTTATTCGATGTAATTAAGGATAATTTTTGAAAACAGATTATACTGGCGATCATCTATGATATAAAAAATATTCTTTACTTGAATAACAAACAGTGTCGTTATATACTTTGCTTCTCAACAGTTACAACTTAAGAACAGCAAAAAGTGCACCAAATACATGAACACTTATCATTGTTGATATTTTTCATCCCAAAACTAATTTGAATATTATAATTAGTCGGGACAAGACATGTTGGATTGGTGGTATGCATCAAATGCCAATGGATGGGTCACACTCTAGGATCCAACTGAAGTGGAACCCTAAATTATTGGAACCCTTTATAAGAGTTTGCTAATATGGAAGACTTGCACGTTTTGGGGATACAAGATAATTGATTCTTCTTATAAATGAAACAATGAAAATAAATGTGCCCTTTCAATAAATGAGCTCTGTCGATGTCTAAATTTCAACCTCAACAAAATCAAACTGCATTGACAACTCAGAGTTCTCGAAGAACAATATCATTCTTCTCATGACAACATTTGAACTCAAAATTTATTTATTAAAAACGACATTTTGTGCATGTATGTATGGACACGTTGCGTCCTTGCACAAGTTTTATTAGTTTCACATGGTGCCAATAAATACACATATAACTGATACAAGTTTATGCAAAAACTCACATGATCATTAATCATAGACGTTCTACATTCAATAAACGTGCAGCGTGCAGCGTGCAGCGAGCCAAAACGACGTCGTTTAACGACGGGTTTAGGTATTTTAACTAGGGTTTTAGTGAAAATATTCAAAACGACGTCGTATTGGGTATGCTGCATATAGCTGCACACTGCATCGGATCCGATTCCCTGCTCTCTTATTTTCAAAAAAAGTAGATACTTCTCATACCCAATTGTATCATGATTCAACGTTTATTGTTGACATATATCGAAACCTCATCACCAGTAATGTTTGAAATCGACAACAATATACATCAAATGCAACCGACATATCATGTTTGACGATCTTACATTAATTATTTAAACTATTAAAAAGTTGATTTATTTTTTCAATTTTGGAAAAAATGAAAATGAAAATAGTATCAGAGGGTAAAAAAGGAATTTGAAGTGGATAGAAGAAGACGAGGCAGAGGAAAAGAAGAGGAGCCAGCTGTCCGTCCATTCATTTACACAGAAATAAATAATAAAATAAATAAAGCAGGAAGCTGAGAGAGAGAATGCAGAGGAGTGGGAGGGAAGAGTCGTTCGTTGCTGCCTTAAGCTTCAACTCTTGCCGACGACGATGCTGATTTTGCAGTGAAAGCCAAGTCAAAATGATGTCGTTTTAGTTAACGGTGGTTGCGATTGCGCTTTCTTCAACTCACTCTTTCACTATTCTTGTTGTTAACTGTTCTCACTTTTTCGCAAATGCTTTCCATCTTAGTTTCAACCGATTCATTATCTACTCGTTTGAAGCTGATCGATCGCTATCGGTTCGTCTTTGGATTGACTGTGTTGAGGTTCGGCTTTCGCTTTCTGTTTTCTACTGTTTTTTTTCATTTTGAGTTTGATTTTCGTAACGACGATGAGTGTTGATTTTGATACAGTTTTTTGTGGTGAGGTGGTGATGGAGGGAGGAGAGGATAAGGATTGTTGTGTGAAGGTTGCTGTACATGTGAGGCCGTTGATTGGGGATGAGAAGGTGCAGGGATGTAAGGATTGCGTGTCTGTTGTGCCTGGGAAGCCTCAGGTGAGAAGTGGTAATTTGAAGTGTGTGGATGATTATGAGGATGTGAATTATGGATTTTTTAGGTTGGATGTGGCATTGACATTATTCAGATTAGGTTATTAAGGTTGAGATCTGGGAACTATAAGGTTTTGAGATTGATGGATGGATGCTAGATGGGTTTGATTATGCGATTTAGGTGTAATGGTACTGGCATTTGGGTTGACTGTTGTGGCTGGCATTTTGTCATTGTTATAGGTAACGTATGAGTGGTGGATAAGTTTGGGGAGATTGGAAGATGTCGCTTTGGATCTGTTCGATGTTTATAACTTAGACTTAGTGTGTTAAGATTTACTTATTATTTGTTTTCAGCTTTGAATCTTCATTATATGAGAAGTGTGCGGTAGTATTTGTTTTCTTCTCGAGACCATCTTTACCTGATAACAGAATATGTGTGATCTCTTGTTGTGATGCAGATCCAAATTGGCACCCATTCGTTTACATTTGATCATGTTTACGGCAGCACAGGTTCACCACCGTCTGCTATATTTGAAGAATGTGTGTCTCCTCTTGTGGATGGTTTGTTCCAGGGATATAATGCCACTGTACTAGCATATGGCCAGGTCAAAAAATTCTCTCCATTAAGATATTCAGTTTTTTATATATATCAACAATAAAACTGGCAAACAGAATTATCATGTTAAAAATAGCAAATATATGAACTGATTTGAAAAAATTCTGCAGACTGGGTCAGGCAAAACATACACTATGGGCACTGGGTTCAGAGATGGGTATCAACCAGGGATAGTTCCTCAGGTTATGACTGCCTTATTTGAAAAGATCGAGACTATGAAGCATCATACTGATTTCCAGCTGCATGTTTCATACATTGAGGTACACTAGTGCAACTGCATTTTTACGTTCTATTTTTATCTGTCTTTTCACGTCAATGTTTATGAATCATGTGAACAGAAAATTTGTTCATATTTTCAGACCAGGACAGCTGATTCTTTTTTTTATTTGTTCCATATCTATTTGATCGACAATTTCATTTCTATAGTATTCGAACTTCTTGACTTTAATAGTTTCATGACTGGATCCGTTTCATTTCTTCAGTCCTTTGTAACCAAAGTTTTCTCACCCACAGATTCTTAAAGAAGAAGTGCTAGATTTGCTGGACTCTAGTAGCAAAATGGAAAATGGGAATGTGAACATCGGGAAAGTACCAGCACCAGGGAAACTACCCATACAAATTCGTGAGACATCAAGCGGTGTGATCACGCTTACAGGCTGTACAGAAGTATATGTATGCACCCTGCAAGAAATGGCTGCCTGTCTGGAGCAAGGGTCACTTAGCAGAGCAACAGGAAGTACAAATATGAACAACCAGTCCAGGTAAAATGTGATGATTACATGTTGCTTTATGAACAATGAACGTATTCTTTGTGACTTTTCCATTTACGATAGATTTAGTTCAAACAATATTCTGATCATTAAAGCGAAAGAAGTTGTGAATAGCGTGTATAGTATGTTTCTTTGTTGGTATTTCTGCTGATACTTGATATTATTTGTTTTTATAGCCGTTCTCATGCAATATTCACTATCACATTAGAGCAAAAGGTGAAGCATGACCTATCAGTGAGTAGTGATAGCAGTTTAGAAGAAAGCATGGATGATGGATATTTATGTGCAAAATTGCATCTGGTAGATCTTGCTGGTTCAGAACGAGCCAAGAGGACTGGTTCAGATGGACTGCGTTTTAAGGAAGGTTGGTTGCGCCTTTGGATGTTTATGGATGCAGATCCATATACATTGTGTGCTATAGTTTTCTGTATTCACTTTATTATTAGATTTAGCGAAATGTCTAATATATCTTGTGGTTTGACAGGGATTCATATAAACAGAGGTCTTCTAGCTCTTGGTAACGTCATCAGTGCTCTTGGAGATGAGAAGAAGCGTAAAGAAATTGTTCATGTACCTTATAGGGACAGTAAACTTACAAGACTTTTGCAAGATTCTCTTGGTGGTAACAGTCGCACAACTATGATAGGTAAATGGTGGATGTGAGTGTCGAGCCAATTTGATAGTCCACCAGTCTTGTTCCTTAATTCAAAGCCTTTGATGATTCATACTTTATAGTCAAAAACAATTCGTTGTGCATGCTGGCACCTAATCTGCAGTTACTATGCAGCGTGCATAAGCCCTGCTGATATCAATGCTGAAGAAACACTCAACACCTTGAAGTATGCTAATAGAGCACGCAATATAAAAAATAAGCCTGTTGTAAGTGCTGTTGCTTCAGTGTTGGTCATTCTCTTTCATAATAATGAGAGCCATATAACGTGTACTACGATTGAACAGGTAAACAGAAATCCAATGTCAATTGAGATGCTAAAGATGCGTCAGCAAATAGAAAATCTCCAAGCAGAACTCTCCGCTAGAGGAGGTGGATCTCAATCAGAACAAGTGCAGGTTGGTGAAACCTAATGGTAAAATAATGTTTATATAATCACATCATTGTTTGTCTGTACCATGTGATATTTACTTGGTCTGTTGTGAAGATTCTAAAAGAGAAAGTTGCATGGCTAGAAGCTGCAAATGAAAAACTATCTCGGGAGCTTCATGCATACCGAAGTAGACGCGCTAGTGTCGAAGATTGTGATGCATTTACGCCCAAGGTACTTGAAGAAATTTTTAAATCCTATTTTGCTATAAGTTCTGAACCTATGGGTTGATGTATTTCTAGTCATGAGACATTACAGTATTTTATGTTCCCTATTTGTTACATTCCGCAGGAAGATGAATATTGTTTACTGAAATATGATGGGCTTAAGAGAGGACCGCATAACATGGACTCTACAGATTACTACATGGGAGGCACAACACTAGGTGTGGATGCTCGTCTGCAAATTCTTGTACATCATTAGTAATCTAGTACATAAACATATATACTGATGGCAGTGCCCTACATGGAAATAAAATAGTTGCTGGACATTCATGCATGTGTTTCTCTATTCATTATCTCTAGATAAATATTGAGTTGCATTTTACCCTGGGTGATCTGCTTAATTTCAGTATCCGAACCTAAAGTAACTGCCGAAGAAGCAGAGAAAGAGTGGGAACATAAGCTTTTACAAACTACCATGGACAAAGAACTGAATGAGTTGAACAAACGGTTAGAACAGAAGGAGGTATTTTTCATATTGAATTTATTTAAAATCACACATGAAATATGATGGTATGATCATAGAGTTCTGGCATTATTTTACCCTTTATCCTGAATTTTTGACTGAATTTGATAGCTTTTTCTCTGCAGTCAGAAATGAAACTTGTTGGAGGCTTTAACATGGAAGAACTTAAACAGCACTTTGGGAAAAAGATTATGGAACTAGAAGATGAGAAAAATATTGTGCAGGTCAGTTCTATCATTAGCTCATTAGCTGCCACAACATTCTTCTCTGATGTATATTGCTAATGGTTTAAGTTAAACATTGTAGCAAGAGAGAGATAATTTAATGAGTGAGATACAAAACCGGTCCCTTAACACTGATGGGAAACCACAGAAATTGCAAGATGTTCATACCCAGAAACTAAAATCACTTGAGGCTCAGGTGAGTAGTCACAACTATTAACCTTCACCTTTTGTGTCTGATTTCTGGACAAGACATTCTTCTGAGGTTATCTTGATTATACAACTTTTTGGTCATGTTATCTTGTACACTTTAGATATTGGATCTTATGAAGAAGCAAGAGAACCAAGTTCAGATTCTGAAACAAAAAGAAAAAAGTGAAGAAGCTGCAAAGCGATTGCAACATGAAATACAATTTATTAAGGCGCAGAAGGTTTCTTTTTGTAGTCAGTGAATGATCTTAAGCATTATATATTTCTTTATGGGGTGCATGTTCCTTATACATTCAAATTTCAGGTTCAATTGCAAAATAAAATCAAGCAAGAGGCAGAGCAGTTTCGGCAATGGAAAGCCTCTCGGGAGAAAGAATTGTTACAGGTGTGAAAATCGCGTGTTACTGTGGTTTTCTTAACATGTTTTTCTTAATGTGTTCTTCTTGTGATTCAAATGGTTATTTATACTAGAATTTCAAAAAAATAGTTGCGAAAAGATGGGCGGAAACACGAGTATGAGAAACTTAAACTACAAGCTTTGAACCAGCGCCAAAAATTGGTGAGTGTTTCCTTGCAACTTATTTAATTAAATGGCAAGAAGTATATCTACGTGCTTTGTTGTGTTTTGTGTCAATGATATTCTACCAGACAGCCCGAGGGAAAACTCAAAACTATCTAGCTTTTAAACTTATTGCGTGTACTATGTAAGATCGACACGAGCCTCGGCCTCAACAATATAATTCAAATGATTGGTTAAATCAGGTTCTACAAAGGAAAACTGAAGAGGCGGCAGTAGCAACCAAGAGGCTGAAGGAGTTGCTTGAATCTAAAAAGTTGTCCATCCGAGATCATGCAGGTGGGTTTTAATCTTGATCTTAATATAATCATCCGCTTAAAAAGAAAAAAATAGCATATGTTGCCTACTGCCTTGAGATAATCACATATATAACTTACCTAACATTTTCAATATGAGCTTTCACAGGTTCAAATGGAAATACGGCCAATGTGCAGGTATGCCCTTGTCAAAAAAATGTTTTCTGAAAGGTGGTGAGTTATAAATTAAGCATCATCAGTGAAAAGTACTTATATGTTGGCTATCCAATTTTTCAGACCAATGAGAAGTCGTTTCAAAAGTGGATAGACCACGAGCTTGAGGTCATTGTGAATGTTCATGAAGTTCATTTTGAATATGAGAAGCAAAGCCATGTGTACGTTCCCATTTCCATTCTGCAATACCAACTAGCTTCAATTCAACAAGTTGCTAGCTGTACACTGATTCTTAACAAATTTCTAATGTGCAACAGACGAGCTGCTTTAGAGGAAGAGTTGGCTGTGTTAAAACAGGTTGATGAATTTGCTTCCAAGGGCATTAACCCTCCTAAAGGACAAAATGTATTTTCTCGGTATGTTATTTGGCTCGATCATTCTGTTATTAGAGGATCTTCAATGTTAACATCATCTGCTGATTGATTGATCCCAGTTGTTTGTATTTTCAGACTCTCCTCCTTATCACCAAATGCCAGAAAGTCAAGAATGACATCTTTAGAGAGCATGTTAATTATTTCATCGAATTCCATGGCAGCAATGGCCTCGCAGCTTTCCGAAGCAGAGGAAAGAGAACGCTCATTAATTGGCCGTGGTCGGTGGAACCAGTTACGTTCAATGGGAGAGGCTAAGAGTTTACTTCAATATATGTTTACTCAATTATCCAGTTCAAGGTATTTCCTACTTATACCTTGTTGTCACTTGTCACTGTAAGTGATGAAATATATTTGTTCCACTACCCAGAACTAAGCTCCTGGTTTGTACACTACTTTATAAACAGATGCCAATTGTGGGAAAGGGATATGGAGATAAAGGAAATGGAAGAGCAAATTAAAGAGATTGTGAATCTTTTGCGACAGAGTGAGACCAGGCGAGTAGAAGTTGAAAAGGAGTTGAAGCTGAGAGAGCAAGATCTTGCGGCCACGCTGACTTTATCAGTTCTGGTGAGAATTCTATAAACTTCCGACACAAATGTTTGTGTGGCCCATTCAATTTATTTTCTTAATTATTAAATACAGGAGAAGTCGGAAAGTCCATCAGAAAATATAGAAAGTGAAATGAATAGTCCACCGTCGTCAATGCATATGCCTGCTCAGAAACAGCTCAAATACACTTCAGGGGTTGTTAATAGGCCAATTCTAGAGACACCTGAGGACATAAACCCAACACAGGTAAAGTTAATCCATATAGTATGATGTATGTCTCCTCAATGGCATTCCTCTCTTTTTATTGACATTAGATATACAACAATAATAAATCTACTCCTATCACAGACTTTACGGATTGAGCAATTGTCAAGAAAAAAAAGGTCAGCTAATGGTAGACAAGCAGGTAAACTAAGAAAGTATAAGAGAAGTCATCATCAGTGGCTATTACAGTTCAAATGGAAATGGCAGAAACCCTGGAGGCTCTCGGAAATGATTGCGCAAAGTGTCAAAACCCTAAAGAGGACTAAACCACGTCCCCAAGCCCGGCTAGACAATAATTGATTTTCACTTATCAAGGCACAAATTCTCCCTTCATCATTTCATACTGCTCCCTAATCCCTACAAAGACAACAGAGGCGTATGTATTAGTGAGATTCGGCCAGGTACCTCACTCGCACTGCTCCATTTAATAGTCATTGATGCTGATTACTTCAGAACCTCACGTTTCATTACCACGAATGCAGATTGTTATTAGTTCAGTGCAGCACAGAGAAGAAGCATAGTTGGCCTTTAGTATAGTCAACTCATTACGTTGTATGTTTGTTGTAAAATAGTATTGAGTGCTGACTCTTGAAGTCGAAACTTATTAGTAATGTTCGTCTGCAAGTTGTTCATAGGTAAGCACTTGATTGACCAGTGTTTAAGAAGCCAACTCTCTGACTGTGCCTCCAGAACGCTAGGTGCAACCTGGAGGATAAATCTTCGGCCCAAAGCTAATTAATTTCCGGCCTTCACGAAACACAACCCGAGCGTACTTTATTCAGCTCTAGTTGAGCAAGCCCAGCAAGGGGGTCTTGTTATACAGTAATATACAAAACTAGATAGGGTGTGTTTGGTTTGAATGTTTGAGATAAAATCCCACGTTGCATCCCATCTATATATTAATAAATTAAACAAAATCAAATATATAATGCATTAGTTCTGATTATTGTTCTACGGATAACATGCAAAAACATGGGGAGATAATGTCCACCACACACCCATGTGAGAATTCCTATTTTGTACAAATTAAATGATTGAGGACGTCTAAATTTAAATACTCCCTCTGTCCCTTAATGTTTGTCCACTTTCCATTTTGAGCGTCTCCTTAAGTTTGTCCACTTTCCTTCAATATCAACCACATATTCTACCTTTTTACTCATATATTTATAAATCATTTATTCTCAACCACACATTTCATACCTTCTTTCTACCTTAAAAACCGTGCAATTCATGCTTTTGGACAAACAAATAGGGACGGAGGGAGTATTAAGGGCATCCGCACCCATAGAGAACTTCCTATCTCTTAGAGGAAGTTCTCTACAAGGACATCCTATCATATAGTGATAGCATTCTAAGGAATTTGTGCAGCGCAACATCCTATTAGAGGATGTCCTATTACTGTTCATAATAAATATAATAATTTTAAATACTTTTTTCATATTTTTATACATCAATAATTGAGTCATAATTTATTTAGGATGTTTTAATATATTATGTGTCTTTTAATTTATTTTTATGAATATATTTAAAATGCTTGAAAAAGAAAATTAAGTAAATACTCTAAATATTATTAAAATGCTTGAAAAAATACAAGAAATACTTTAGTCATCAAAGTTAAATGGGCGATAACAATTCGCAAATTCATCAGAACCACCTGCTTCGCCACTGTCATCCTCATCATCGCGACGAAGAATTTCACTCTTTCGCTTTGAAAAAAATTTCTTTGATTTCGGGGTCATTTTATCAATATCCATGAGCATGATTCTCTGATTGTCCTCCTTTTCTGCCTTCTGAACTTGATACATTTGCATTTTCCACTCGCGGTCTAATTTTTGTTGATTTTGTTCGAGAAGTTGTTGTTGCATTTTCCAGTCTCGCTCCATCTGAAGCTGATTTTGTTCAACACTTTGTCTTTGACTTTCTGCAATACTCATCAAAGCTTGATTATGCACCTCATTAGCAATATTCTTACCTTTTCTTTTAGATTCCTTGGCCGCCTTTACTCCGGGTGGTCTAACAGGACTAGCGGAACGTGTTTGGTAGTCTTCTGGTGTGGAAAATAATGTTTCTTGTAAGGTTGGATTCTCTGGCACTTCCGTTGAATCTACCTCATCCACAATCGGACTAGCCTCATATGTGTTTCTTGGTGTATATGATTCGGAAATTGCAAATGTTTGATGATTCTTCACTTGTTCCCAACACTCAAAATGTGAAAAGTTTTGTTCTTTTTTGCAACGTACATGACTTGAGCTTTTCTTAGCTAGCACAAAAAAAAATAGAGCACTATCAATCAAATAATCAAAATATTAAACTAACAAGATAAAAATTAAAATACAATGAACAAAGTAATTTAATTACCTCATCTTGTAAATTGCAACCGGATTCCGGATTCCTCCTTGCGTATGCTAGACAAGAGCTCCAATAAACTAACAACGGCTTTAACTTAGCAAAGCGAGATTGAAGGGCGGCTTGAGATCTTTCAACCGTCCTAATTTCGTGCTCATTTCTCACCCAATTTTGTTGATAATCATGATATATTTTCTCCCACAATTTGTCTACCCTTTGTTGACTTCCCGAAATTGGATCAACGGATTGTCGAACAAAAGATATGCACAGTTGAACATCTTCGGATTTGGACCAATTACTTGACATTGAAATTTGGAAAAAATAATTTGAAAATATGTATTTGAGAGAAAAGTAATGAGTTTATGAAAAATATGGTATGTATTTATAGCTTAATAAGTTACCGTTTGTTTTGAATTTTTTCTGAATTTTTTCTGAATTTTTTCTGATTTTTTCTGATTTTCTGATTTTTCTGATTTTTTCTGGATTTTTTCTGGATTTTTCTGACATTTAAATACTTTTTAAACGGTCCATTAATCTGAACCGTTAAAAAATTTAACGGTTCAGATTAATGGACCGTTTGAATATATAAGTTAAATTCATTCATGGGCTAAAGTTTATTTTTATTTACTGTTGGGCCTGCATAAAATGGGCTGAAAATTAAATAAAGTGTGCACGTGATCAATCACGTGCGATCCCAAACCCTAATTCCAAACGAATCGCACGTCCTCTCCTCCATCCTCAAGGAGCACGCCGCATAGCACATCCTCAGAACATCCTCAGGTCGATCGTCCCGCTGCATACTAGATTGTTGTCGGACTTCCCAAAATCGCAGGTAGGAAGTCCTACTTTCACTCCCGCTGCAGATGCCCTAAATAGATAACATGCTTTCTCTATCACCAATCTGTTTATTGACTTTTGAAGGATATTTATTAAGTATTTAATGGATAAGTGCAAGACAACGTAGGATTTCTTTAATAACCTAATTCGATTGATGATACAATCACACACACAATGACACAAACTAATAGATTGTTACATAAGGACAATTTTGTTTAAGATGCTTGAATAATCAAGACTTTAATGACACTCTTCTTTTTTATTTAATTTATTTACGTAAGGGTATAATTTAGGATAATACTACTAGTAATCTACATCGTCAAAGATGTTACATTTTCGTCATCTTATTATCATTTTATTTCAATTTCTCAACTACAATCAGTCTATTTTCTTTAACGTTTCAACTAACATACGTTTCCCTAACTATAAGGACTCAAACGTCAATTTCAGACTACCACACTCCTCACACCGTGAAAAAACCTCACTATCTTAATTGTACCCGCTAAGTTTAATTATTTACAAGCTAAACTCATTCACTTCACTATATAAACAAACTCTGTTCGTCGATCGCCATAAATTATGGCTTCTCTTAGATCAAAATCTCCGGCGACGATCGGCATTCCATTTCTCATATTCACTACTCTATTCGCCGCTTCATTCGCGCTCGACCAGTCGATCATCAGTTACGACGCAACTCATTCCAGTGACTCCACCTTCCTCCGCTCGGATGCCGAGGTAGCGGACATGTACGAAGCCTGGCTAGTCAAGCACGGAAAATCATACAACGCGATCGGCGAGAAGGAAAAAAGATTATCGATTTTCAAGGATAATTTGAACTTCGTTGACCAGCACAACGCGGATCCCGAGAAGAGCTTCAAGTTAGGTATGAACCAATTTGCCGATCTGACGAACGAGGAGTACAGAGAGCGGTTTCTGGGAGTGAGGAGTGGTATGAGGATGTTTTTAAGTAAGAGGAGCGATCGGTATGCGCCACGTGTCGGCGAGAGTCTTCCGGATTCTGTGGATTGGAGGAAGGAAGGCGCCGTCGTCGGCGTCAAGGATCAGGGACAGTGTGGTATGCCATAGTCAATAACTGTTGATTTGTCTGATTTTGTTTTTGATTATCTGGTTTTGATTTGTACGGAGTATTTGTTTTTAGATGATAGTTGGAGAATTAGGGTTTCGATTTGCATAGATTGATATGATGTGTTAATTAGAGGGGAACTTATCTCATTATCTGATGGTTGTTGTGATTGCAGGAAGTTGCTGGGCTTTTTCGACGATTGCTGCTGTTGAAGGTATAAACAAGATTGTTACTGGCGATTTGATCGCTCTATCGGAGCAGGAATTAGTCGACTGTGACACTTCAACCAATGCTGGATGCAATGGAGGTCTCATGGACTCTGCGTTTGAGTTCATAATTAACAATGGAGGCATTGACAGTGAGTCAGATTATCCATACAAGGCTGCTGATGGCACCTGTGACACATACAGGGTGAGTTCCTTTTTGAGCTTCATTTTTTGTACCTTGTTGATCATTGATTTGTTCTAATGTTAATGCTCTGCAGAAAAATGCTCATGTTGTTAGCATTGATGGTTATGAGGATGTTCCAGCCAACAACGAAACTGCATTGCAGAAGGCAGTGACACACCAGCCAGTTGCAGTTGCTATTGAAGCTGGTGGCAGGGAATTCCAGCTATACCAGTCGGTATGCTTTGTGTATTTATGTCCAGTGTTGTGTGAGTGTTAGCAAATAAGCCTGAGGCAAAACTTGATTTTTCAATGTTTCAGCAAATTCTTATAATTTGTCATATTAGTATTTTCTGCTATTTTCAGGGTATCTTCACTGGCACGTGCTACACAGCCTTGGATCACGGTGTTGCTGCAGTTGGGTATGGTTCTGAAAACGGAATTGACTACTGGATTGTAAGGAACTCATGGGGCAGCAGCTGGGGAGAGAATGGCTACATCCGTATGGAGCGGAATGTGGCTGGTACTGCTCATGGCAAATGCGGAATAGCAATGATGGCATCCTACCCCATTAAAAAGGGTCAAAATCCCCCCAACCCAGGCCCATCTCCTCCTACTCCAGTCAAGCCTCCTGTTGTCTGTGACAAGTACTACGAGTGCCCTCAAGCCACCACATGCTGCTGCATATATGAGTGGGGAAAGTATTGCTTTGAATGGGGATGTTGTCCTCATGAAGCTGCCACTTGCTGCGATGACAACTACAGTTGCTGCCCCAAGGACTACCCTGTCTGCAACACCAACGAAGGAACTTGCTTGATTGTAAGAACAAAAAACTCTTTTGCACTCTTTCACTCTTAAAAACCACTGTATACGTAATACGTTAAGTTCATTAACTCGTGTATCTATTATTGCAATAGAGCAAAAACAACCCGATGGGAGTGAAGGCATTGAAGCGCACACCAGCAAAACGCACCTTGCCCTTTCTAAACTTTGGCAGGAAGAGCAGCTCGTAGTCGTAGATACGTCGCAATGTACAAGCGCATAGCTTAAAGATTGGAACTTGAGTAGTATAGTGTACCCATCAGTTGATCTAATGTTATTTTCATATGGGATGCTCTATTGCTCTGCCTAATTTGTACATTTGGACTCCATTTAAACCGCTCAGCGGTTCGGCTCAATTGCTAATTTCGTTGCGGTTCAATTTTATAGTATCTTCGCTCCTTCACTCGTAACTTCGCATATCTGCCATGTCGACACTCCTACATCTCCGACCACCGCTTCCTCCTCCTCCTCTCACCATCCATCGCCGTAACAAAATACGCCATACCATAACCTCCGCCTTCTTATCTCCTTCATCATGCTGGCACAATTCCGAAACCGCGCAATCGATCTCCAACCCTAGCGACGAGATTTAGAAATTTCAACGATTCTGATTTCGACATATGGAGGAGTATTGAAGATGAGATTTTGAAAATGGAGAATCTCTAGTCCAGTAGGTCTGATATTTTCTACTCCTTACACATTTCTGTGTTCTTCAGTCTTTGCATTTTCATAAATGTTAAATAAGTTGACAAAGAGAACATCCCGTTACTGCTTACTAATGTATTTGATCACCATATAACCCTCCTGTTTTGGCTGTTGTCAACTGGACTTACATTTTATTTTGGACCGATGCTCAGTTTATTTTACTATCTGATTTTCTTCGCTTCGCGTATGCAGATATGAATGTGAACAGGGGTTATCGACTAATGATCAAAAGTTTGTTGTAGAAAGGCTTCTTGAATATAATTCAATAAAACTGGATGCAGAACGGATTACATCATGGTAAGCTGGTCATCATTGAGTGTAAGAATTTGATAACTTCAGCATTTACATTACAGATGATGCTTTTATTGTACAAAATGATAGGTATGTCTTAGGTTGCATGTTCATTTCAAATTAGCAGTGCATCTGTTATGAGATTCATAATGTTTCACCCTCATGGATGATAGCCAAACATAGGCTTCAAACACATGTTTTACCTAGGGATCACACCTTCACTTCACAATGCCACACTATCAGGCTATCAGTTATATATGTTCAATCTAAGCTCCTAATATACAATCCACTTAATAATTTGTCCCCTCCATTATTCACTTGTTGAATAGTTCAAAGCTCTTTTACCTCCGCGCATGGTTCCCTTTTAGAACCTCATTTCAACTCCACAGTTTCTTTATACAATAATACAATGTTTGGTTTCTATATAGCATTAAAGCTCACTAACGGCAGACCAGTTTCATCATAGCTTCCATACCTTTTTAAATTGTTTAATGTGCTAAGATTAATATAGTTTCTTTATTATAGAACAACACTACTATTTTCATGTGATACTTATCAACAGTAAACTTACCAGCACCTCTTATGTCTTTTTTGTCAAAGGTCGACCAACACCCTCAGTTGACTAGTGAAGGTGCTTGTTTGCAGTGAGAACAGACAGAAGCTGGATTGACTTCTCTTATCAAAATGCCTCCGCTCCTAAATCCGAGATAAGTACCCTTCCTATACAAAAAGATTTATTAAAGAGCACTTCAAAAGTTGTAGTTAATTTTTATACAGCCTGAATCTCTTTTGTTTCTAAATACATATTGGACTGAACCTTAAAATACTGGCTACTATAACATAGTTTTTTGCACTTTTCACTTAAGTTTTAGAAATTGTAAATAATGTATAGCATTAAGTCTCGAGTTTGGAGTTCTGACTATTGACCACCCTTAAAAACAATTTCACCCGAGAATATCAGGAGCAAAATTTCGGCTTTCAGCCTTTGACACTAAGATTTACTCCTATAAACATCCCTTGACTTGAGGCTACCAATGATTAGCAGTTGGTTGAATAAGTTGTTTAGGGACAAGCATGATCATTAGAGACTTAGAGTTCAGTGACTTAGTCTTAGTTGGGTCCCTTAATCCAGCTGGGAAAGACAATCCTTCCTTGGGGCTCCACTTCACTACACTCTGTATCTCTCACTGTAGGCATCATCATGGACTTAAGACTTAACCATTCTTTTTCTTGCACAGTTTCTTCTTTTGCTGCGTATACATAACTACTCAATCTGACATATCCTTTGATGCGTTTGGATCTTTAGGGAATAGGCATAGTAGCTTAGATATCTATATCCTAACTACTGTATTGAAAATTTTATGTTAGTTGTTGTACCTTAATCTCATTATGTTTCAAGAGTTGTTAGTTTATTTAACCACCCTTTTGATGGTCTTGTTTAACCTTCTCCCATGCAGCACAAGTTTAGTCATCATTGAAGAGTTATCGAACTGATTGTGTTTGATCATATTTGGAAAAAGTTTAATGGGGGTTTAGAGGGACTTTAATGAAGCTGGGGGAATTGAACACACACAGTTGATGTACAGCTCAAGATTAACATGTGAAACTCTGGGCTTAAATGATGTTGTGGGTGGGGAGGGTAAGTTCTGAGTATGCAGTCCTAAGGAGCGTAGAGCTGCATGTATTGATTGATAGAGTTCCAATAAAGATCGATGCTTTAAGTCTCTTGCAGTTTGTTTTGGGATTGTCATGGGAGAGGGGAAAGAGATATTCACTGCTACTTTGTTTCTTTTCTTTATGGCATTAGTGGGCATGTCTGACTTTGACCAATATGATGAAATGGCTCTTCCCTTGGCCAGGCTTTTGAGACTTGAAAGAGTGGGAGAGATTTATCTAAATAAAGTTAAAGTAAAAAAATTGGTCCTCCATTATGGGATCATTTTTAATGCTGTACTATTCATAGCTTGCCTCATTTTCAATCTTTTCATAAGAGGGTGAAGTGGTGCTCAGGCTCAGGAACACATTGTGTGAACTGTGAGGTTACATATTTATAAAACTGCATAGAGAAAAGACTTGTACAAACACAGAGTTTCAACCAAAAGGAAAAATATACTCCTAATAAAAAGAAAGTAAAACATGATGATAACTACTGTGGTGCAACAGTTGAAAAGGTGCCATGGATCACTTTAAATTACTTCATATAGTTAGTTATAAATAAATACTATATACATTGAGCCTTCTTACGGAAGGAGTGGTGGTCTAATGATCATGCTCTTGGTCCAATCAAGAGCATTTGGGTCGTCATTGACACATCATTTCTCACATTTTGTCTACTGCCCACCTCCTACCCTGTGCATGGAGGCTCGCCATTCTTCCAGTTATTCCCGTGAATGCTTGTGGACTTTGAATTGGGTGTCTTGAGATTAAATATTGCTTATCAATTTTGATTAATTTTAAGAATAAAAAGAGATTATACTGGAAGAAAATTACAACTAATTTTAACCTGTGAACTACCGCCCCTACTTTCCTTCCTTCACCCACCCACCTCCATTGTCTTTTCCAGCTCTAATTTCTATTACTATAAAATATTGATATTTTCAGTACATTTTACTAGTAGATGATAGATATTGTCATGCATTTACATTTTAATTCCGTCATCCAGATAAAGTCCCCTATTTCCCAAACCCAGTCTTTTCCATCTCTTTTGTACTTCCTCCCTCCGTCACTCGATTTACTTGAATATCGAGCCAACCCAAAAAAGTAGAGAAATGAAAGCAACATGGCTCTGTAGACTGTAGTGCAACGCTCTAACAGGATTAAGAGGAAGCTAAGCAACTCTTCCTCCCTCCATTGATGACTGACTACCACTCTTACATCTGAAACTCCACTCTGTTGACTGTTGATCAATGTATCAGTACAATGTACAAAGGATTGGTATTCAGCTACTTCTAGTTGATGAAATTTGAAATGCAGAAGAAAAAGGAGGAAAAGAAATGAAAAGAAAAGACTCTTTTGTTTTTTGTTTTCTTGTATTGATTTCTTTCTTCTTCATTTCTGTGTGTTTTTTTGTTTTGGCATGGAACCTGCAAAAGATTGTTGTTGTCTGTAGGCATGCAGGGTGGTGCCTTTTGGTCGTCGTCTTCTTCTATTCTCTAAATGCTTTTCATAAAATCAAACAAAGAAATGAGATAAAGGGAAAAATGAGAATGATTATTTATTTCCTTTATTAATATTGATGTAAATATATTCAATGAAAAGTATGATACCAATAAATATTTTCCTGAAAGGTGGGTAAAACATACTCCTGTAAGTCAAAATAATTAGCAATTGTATCAATTTATTTTTTTCTTAGTAATGGGTTTGGGTGGGTCCCAGCAATCAGGAAGATATGGTGATGACAGGTGTCAGACTAAGCTGTCCCACTGACTTACATGTCAAGGCCCCATTGATCAAGTCCAAAATGAGGACAAACCTCCCAACAAATTCAAACTCTTGTCTCTCATCTCCACCATTAAAGCTCCCCACTCCCACTTCTCCACTCTCAACACAGTCTTCCAAACACAGCTAGCAAGCAAACTCCTTTCTTATTATCTTCAAAAGCACAGTCCAAAGAGAGAGAGACTGAAAGAGAGATGTCCATGTCTTTGGGCTACTCTTTCATCCACCTCATGAATGAAGAAGCATTTTGAACCCCATCAGATCTAAACAGACAAACATACCTTACAAGAGGTCAATCTAAATCATGTCATCATTGTTCTTGGAAGATGATTTGTACTGCTTAGAAGATCAGCAATGGGAGGATGATGAGTTTGGAGATGTGTTGGAATCATCAGAGAGCTGTTTCAGCTTGAAGAGTGTTAAAAGTCCAACCTTTGAACTTCCGGAACTGATGTTATTGTCTGATGATGAAGAGGTGAAGCAAATGTTGTTCAAAGAGGGGAAGATTCAACTTCATGTGTTTCAGAACATTGAAAAGGATCAAGCTTTGGTTGAATCAAGACATGGGGCTGTTGATTGGATCTTAAAAGTTCAAACTTTTTTCTCATTTAGTCCCTTGACTGCTGTTTTGGCTGTCAATTATCTGGATAGGTTCATCTTCCACAGCTTGCAGCATTCTTTTCAAAATGACAAGCCTTGGATGACTCAGCTTGCTGCTGTTGCTTGTTTGTCCTTAGCTGCTAAAGTTGAGGAGATTCATGTTCCACTTCTTCTAGACCTCCAAGTAAGCCTCTTAAACTTGATTAGATTTAAATGGGTTTGAGTTTTGGCATTGTAAAGTTGTGATCTTTGAAGTTATGAGGCTGATTTGAGCTGTGAAAATGTGGTTAGGTTGGGGAGACAAAGTATGTGTTTGAGGCCAAAACCATTCAAAAGATGGAGATTTTGGTGTTGTCAGCACTTGATTGGAAGATGCATCCAGTGAACCCACTTGCATTTTTGGATCAATTCATCCACAAGCTTGGCTGGTCAAGCCCCATTTATGGAGAATTCATCCGTAGATGCGAGCAAGTCATACTCTTAGCTCTGTTTGGTAAGCCACCATTATTTTTGTCAACGTTTTTCAAGTCACATTCATGTGTTTTGACTTGGTCAATGCTAATGTTTGTTAAATTGTGCATCAGATGCTAGAAGCATGTCCTATCCTCCATCAATCATGGCCAGTGCCACAATGCTTCATGTCATCAGCAACCTAAATCCCTCCATTGACAAACAATTTAAAAGCCAGCTGTTGAACATTCTAGGCACTGATGAGGTTTGTAACTGTGATTGTTTTTTTGTGATTTTATGAAGAAAAAAGTTTTGATCTTTGACATCTTTTAGTAATGTGTACTAATATGATGATTTGTTTTTCAGAAGCAGGTGAGTGAATGCTCCGAATTCATTCGATCCAATGGGCATGGTCATCTATCCAACAAGAGGAAATTTGGATTACTGCCATGCACACCAGGAAGTCCAACAGGGGTTATGGATGCAACATTCAGTTCGGATAGCTCAAACACCTCATGGCCTGCATCAAGTAGTTCAGTGACTTCCTCGCCAGAGCCTCATTCAAAAAAATTTAAGATGGACCAGAACTGCCTACATTGTGCATTGGATGAAGCATAACTAGTCCCCTCACCACAATATAACCGGTCGGCGTTATGTATAATAACTGTGCTATGATCAAGTTAAACAGTCTACCATCTTCACAACTTCCCTTCATGCTGAACTCATTTTGAGACATTGAGTAGAATTTGGCAGTGGAATTTGGTGGCATTTTATCCGCATGTAAAGTACAAAAACTTGAATATAGCAATGAATATCGAGTCGATCTTCTTGGCATATCATTATTGTTCAAAATGGTCGATGATAACTTGATTGAAGAATTAAAGTAGGAATTTGAGCAATGCGGATAAACTGAGTTAAAAGGGGATCACTGCAAGCTTTCATAATGTTTCAATGTCAGCTGAGACTGCATGCTCCATGTTAGATATGTCAAATGGGGCGGGTACGGGCAGGTATGACCCGGTTATAAAGGGTAGCGGGTATAAACGGGTAACGGGTATTATTTACCCGTTTATGTAAACGGGTATAAACGGGCGGGGTATATAGGATAACGGGTATAAACGGGTAACGGGTATTAATTTACCCGTTTACCCATTAAATACCCGTTTATCCATTAATAACTCATTTACCCTTTAACTACATATTTTTATTTTACCAACTATTCTATTATTTGTAAAATACGAAAAATGAGTATCTAATTTTTTAGTAGATTGATAGTAGTTTATGAGTAGAACTTGATGAATTTTTCTAATAAAATATAACGGGCGGGTAATGGGTGACCCTATAATAAACGGGTATAAACGGATAACGGGTATGATTACCCTTTATCTCTAAACGGGCGGGTATAGACGGGTATTTTAACGGGCGGATAAAGGGCGGGTAACGGATAATGGGTAATTTTGACATATCTACTCCATGTGTGATCAGCATCAATGTTGCCAGTGAGGCGTAAACCAAACTTACCCTTTCAATATCTCCCATGCCCAAATCCGGATATATCTCCATTTCTTCAATGCACAAATAACTCCCCAATGCAAGAGTTTTTTAGTAATCTGTAATCGGTCCCCTCTTCATGAATGAAACTACTTATTGTCGTGTACCCTAAATTGCTACTCAGTTGCGGGCCTTATTGGGCTCCTCAATCTCTACCATATCCAAATCAAACAAGTATGAAACCAGACATTGTCATCCAGAGGCTCAATCCAACCAATGCCTCAATGTAAATTTGGATAAGAGACATGGAGTAGGGTGTGTGAGTATGAGCATTGCTAGTGTGAACAACAGCAGAGTTAGGAAGAGGTATTGTGTTCAAGTAAGCTTTGGCTATCTTTGAACCGAGTTGCACCTGAGCTGATGTGGTCAGGTGCAGTTTATCCGGCTCAAGCTGAAGTCCATTTGCGTCGACTGTGAATACATTTATCATGTTGTTTCCTAGCTGTGCTGCCCTCACTCGGTTTTTATATGGCCCTGAACCTGAAGCTAGTGCTACCTGACATGAAACTATCAGAGCTCAAAATGGAATCAAGTGATCCAATCAATCAGAGTCTTTTTCTCATAGTCACTGGTGATGCTAAAATTGTACTTACTTGAAAAATGGGTAAAAGAGGCAACTCAAAGTCTTTTCTCAAATCTCCAAAAAACTTGACTAATCTCTTCCCATACAAATTTGCATCAGTTTCATTCAATGTATCACTCTCCCCTTGATACCACAACACTCCACCAATCCTACCACCTTCAGCCAACTCAACAGCTGCCTTTCCCCGCCGCACCATGGCCTTATACAATCCACTCTTGCTCCCCATCTCCCACTCCTTCAAACTAGTCCCTCCTCTAGCACAGGGCACCAGCCCCACAGCACCAATGCCACGACCAACGACCGAGTTAGCAAATATTAGCCCCGGACCAATCCCACAAGTCTTGTTAATATCAATGCCTTCATGCAATGGCTCCTTAGCTATCTCCCATTTTAGCTTTGGCCCGAGTTTCATTATGGCTGAGTTGGGTTTGGCCTCGTTTGGTACTATTCCATCCCATGTATCATTGATGACACCTCCTCGGCCAGACATGTTGCTCTGGCCGGCTAAGATGAATATGGTGGTGGTGGGTGGTGTTACCGCATCCACATCGGTGATGGGTAACAAAATGACTTGGGAGATAAGTAGAGTGGCAATGAAGGGAAGGATCATTGTAGCTCCTAGAGGAATTTGAGATTTGGAATTGGATCACATTTTTGAGATATGGAATTCTAAGTACTCCTATCATATTCTTGATTCTTGTTCTTTTATCATGATTCGATGTTTTTAATCTGTTATGTGTCGTTTAGCATTGCAGGCTGAGCAAAGTATCAGTCCCATGTTACTACTTGTTTTATCAAAAAGACAGAAAATTTACAGAAAATTTAATATCAAGACTCTGGGTTTATTTATTGTTGATTGATTATGCTGTTCCATAAGGCCAGATATGTTATTTATTTATGAAAATTATATTTGAATAAATATTGTATATATCTGCTGCTTCAGGACAAAGTCTCTGAATATCTGAATGAAATGTAATCCACATAAATTCATCAAGAAATTTTTATGATTGATAGGGAATCAAACAAGCTTTTATCTTTGGCTGATACAATATGGTTGAGATGGTGACAAAGGACAATAAATTGGGGCTCAGCTCATGTGATGGGTGGGTGACAAATGACATTTGATCCACCATATGGCACCTTGTTACATTTAAAACAACACCCATTTCCAAAAACATGCCATATGCTTGGGACTTTGGAGTCTTCTTACTAGTGGGATGTTAAATGCCAGTTTGGCTCATTTCATCCCTTGTCTTCTACTTGTTGATCCTTTATGAATTCACACCCTTATGCTACTCTGGCTGGTTAGTTAAAGCAATGTTCATTGTTTACCCTAGCTGTGCTCAATCATTGACTCTTCCACCATTAAGGCATTAAGCATCACAAACTCCAATCTCTAATTCTAAGATACTTCTGATAGAGTCCGTAAATTTCAGTTTGGCTTTGGTATGAAGTATCTATTAATAAACACACACACTCTGAATGTTATAGTTTCATCTTATCAATGATTCAGGTGTAATACCCAGCTGAGTTTTCTCAAGAATTCTTTCAAACTCCAATTTATAACACAAATTACCATTCTTCCCATCAGAAAAAATCATCTGACCCCAGGAATCAATACCCAACACCCTCAAAATTCAATCTTTCAGCAGATAATCTCAAGAAAAACACAGCCTTTTTCCTCAAAAAGTCCAAGAACATCTCAGCATCATCAGAACCCAACTGGAAACATATCATTATTAATCATATAAGTATACACAACAACGAAGTCAATATAGCATATGAAAGGACTAATTAAAATCCACACATGTCAAGAACATAAGAAAGATGAACCCTAATTGTGATAGGTAGTAGACCAACATCAAATCGAACACGATACAACGATCCAAACGCTAATTCAACACAAACCCAGATCCATATCACCAACTGGGACATCTCAAATCCAATCAAACTCTCACCTTTTCATCATCCCAAACCCCAAATTCATCTTCTCATAATACCTAATAGACAGCAACGACAACGACAGATGCACTTCATCCTTCCCCAATCTCGCCTTCGGCTTCACTCTCCATTTCGAAGACGTTGCCGTCTCAGTTGACGTGGATGCGATCCGAGAAGAAGCGGAAGACGACGACGTCGTTCCAGCTGACAAAGGCCAGATGTAAAGCGCGTGGAGACGACGAAACCCACCCAAAGCTAAAACGACGGATCTAAGCTGCTGATTACCACATCCGAAGTTGTTGCTATTCCACTGCCGCGTGCAGATCAACTCCCAGAGACGCTCATCAGATGCTGTTTTGGACCATGTTTTGCTGACGCAAGCGGCGGTTGCTAAAGTCTTAGCGTCTGCGTGTTTGAGGATTTCATACAGGAGGTTTTCGTCCAGGGAATGAAATCCGGTGTGTTCGTAGGAGGAAGGGGTGTTCCTGGGTTTCTTGGTGTCGGCCGGAGAGTGGTCGGGAGATGAAGGGCGTTTCATGGTGGTTCAGATATGTGAATTGAGCGATGCGTTTGGATCTGGTCTTGTTTATTTATTTTATAGTGTTATATACGTACCCGTTTATGAATTATGAGTACTTTCATTAAATCTATTAATGGGTTTTCATTTTAATAATTGATGGGAATTATATTAGATTATTGGACGGAGGATTTTCGAGTTGAGTTATTTAAGATGTGATTTTTGAAGTATTCTCTTTGAAAAATACTGTCGAAGTACTTTCGAGTTGAGTTATGACTCGGAGACATTACATTTAAAATTCTTGAAACTGATTTTATTTGAAATATCCTCCTTAAAAAAACAGTCGAAAATGTATTGTTGCAGACATTGTGGGATTTCAACATTTGTCATGTAGTGAATTTGCTTTTTGTGTTAGGATAATAGGAGATAAAAAGTGGCTCTTGGTTAGGTCGAGGGGAGTATGAAACACATGATATGGATTGAGACCGGTTCAAGTAGGTCGAACCAACAAGTTTAAGAAAAAACGAGAGGGGCAGGTGGGTCCTGAAATGAACCGAAGTTTGTATTCACCTGTTGGATAATTTATAACAAAATGACAGATTGGAATTACCTGTTTGACCGGTTTCCTATAAATCGGATCTGCCTTGGTTTTATCGTTGTCTTTTCTCATTTGGGACGGATACTGCTTATTTTTAGTAGCCAGAGGCCCAACGAGATCATCCGTCCATTATGATTGTTGAACCAAACACAAAATGGCCCAACATAGAAGGTAGAACAGGGGAACCTCTGATGCTATTAAATGATACTTTAAGGGATAAAATGCAACAAGGAAACAATTGACTGACACGTCCATTAGTGCTAAAGTTCAAAAACTAGACAACTGGGACTCGACCAAAGAGGGAACAATACAAGATCAACATTGGGTGCCTTAGAAAGTGCAGAGGATAGCCAGTCCTAAAACAAAACCTGCAATCAGTATATGAGAACAGTTAATACAGGCAGAGGCAGGTACCAGGTAGAAGAAGCTTTTTAATAATTAGTACAAAGTATAGAAATAGCTACACCACAGTAATATAACAGATGCAACTGTTTTAAACATGATTCCCAGTTCCCACACACAAATGACATCGAACAAATATACATGCTCTAACAGGAAGAAGCCGCCCAAACGACAGACCTAGTTTGATAACATGAAACTGAAAACAGATAGCTACTAATGGCAGTAATCAGTATCAGATTTTACAAACTCAATTTGAAACAAAAAAGAGCTACTGAAAATAAAGCATAGCACATAAATGCATGTATAACGCAGCGAGTCATAAATCATCAGCATCAACTATCACCCTAAAACTTTGAGGTGGCACAATGCATCACGAAAAGCACATATAATGCCACACGCAATGCTCCCACTGACACATCAACCACAAGAGTTCTGGAGGATATTAGTCCAGAAAATAACAAAAACTAGCAAAAAATTGTTGAACCCATTCGACTGTAATCATTCATTAGCAACAACTGAGCAGAAAAAAGAGCTCACGGGTCTTGGAACACCCCAAGAAAACAACCAAAGCACTCTAATTTATAACAAACAACCAAAGCACCACGAAATATATTAAGAAGAATAGTAGAAAAACCACAGGATCTTACAAAGCTAAAACAAATATTCAGTTTCTATTGACCACCTGTCAAGTTTATAACATCAAACACAACACAGCATTCAACGCATCAAGTTGTTAGTCAAGAATATAGCACATATCATAGGTACTCTATTCAGGTCCTTGAAATTCTTTTAATAATATCAATGTCTAATACGAAACAAACAACCTTTAAACAAATCATCAGATAAAACCAAAACCACTCTGAAAAGAGATACCCTTGCAAATCTCGACTAAAGGAGTGGGACTACACTAAATGACACATACCGAATAATGAAATATAACCACATACATTCTCATATAGACTGCCCAAATAAAATAACTTATGTGCTCATACATACAAAATTAACACAACTTCTGACAAAAAATCAGCAAATTCAATCAAAATAAGAAAATATTATTCCAATATGTGAACTACAAAAAAATCTCACCTGCAAAATGCAGTGCACCATGAAATTGTTAACCAGACTCATTGTCCACCGAAGTAGCCTCCTCAGTCTTCACCTCCTCGCTCAAACTTCCTTTCTCTGAATCAGCATTACCACTTGCCCGAGCCTTCAAAACCTCCAACATCCTCTTACTAATCTCCTTAGAATAAACTTGCAACACCTCGATTCCATCACCATCTACAGCCTTATCGCCTCCAGCAACCGCAAAAGAATCCTCCTCTACTTGCTTTGCCGTGACCTCCGCCTCCTCAGACGATAATGTCCCATATCTCTTTGACATCGGCGACTGAGTCGTCAAATTCTCAATCAGACGGTTGACAATCGCTTTACGAGTCCGCTCGCTAGGTGGCCAAATGCTGAACGAAATCGACGGCTTCTCTACCTTCGCTTTTGCCGCTTCGTTGAGATCCAACTTCTCTAACTTCGTTTCCACCTCTTCGGCTCCCGATGCGGCCACACCGTCTGATTCGGCCATCGTCGATCGAAAATGCGAAATCGGAAAATTAGGGTTTCTGCTGATTTGGGGATTTCTCGATAGTTCGAGTGATTAAATAAATAGCTTACGTGTTTGAAAAATGGAATTATTGGATTAATCCAAACCGTCGATTTTCTCAAAACATCAAGGCCCACCAAAATACCAACTCCTCCAATCACTATTGTACACGTGTTCGGTAGACCATATCAGCAAACTATTAATCTTCGCCACGTGTCAAACCCTCATTCATTCCTTCACGTACCAAAAACTTTCCTTAAATTGCATGCAGCAGAAGACAACCACACCACCTCCTAAACCAAATCATTATCATCAAATCACATTCCAAATTCCCAACTTTATTCATCATATAATTGCAATTTAAAATCCATGAAACCCCAAAAACTTCCTCAGTCAAAGATTTGAACTTTAATATTTAATCAAAATCAAAAATCTCACACCCTTGATAATCTCAACATCTCAACTGATCCGTAGGTTAGTCTGTGATTTTAATTTTATTTAATTTTGATTTATAATATGAGCCGCTTTGATCTCCAATTAATGCTCACTCTTCAAAACCCTCTTCTATCTGACGACTCGCTTTCTGATCTTTAACAAGTCACTTCATCTCAATCGACTCTCTCACTTGTCAAATCCAAAAACCCACCTCAGATTTCCTCTGTTGAAATCCCTCGTCATGGAAAGTCGTCAACTTTTTGATCGGTACTATTCGCCGCGTCACCACCGTCAGCAGCAGCGAGGTCAGCTTACCAGTCAACAAAGTTTAGGACTTTTTGACAATCAAGGGATTGAGGAGATGCTTGCGCATATGAATCTCGCTGATGAGATTGGTAGTAACTTAGTTGGTTCATCGCAGGCCAGGTTCGACAACCTCGTACCTATGTCTGATTTAGGGCTTGTTGAGAGTAGTGTTAATCATAATCAGTTGTTGTATCAGAATTATAGAAATGTGTATGGTGATTTTGGGAGTTATCAGAGTAGTTTTTACCAAGCTGAGTTGGAGAGGATGCAGATGATCAATGAGTTTTGGAGAAGAAACAATAATGCAATGTCCAATGCTTCTTTTCGTAGCTCAATCGGACCGCCTCCTTATCGAAGTGGATTTGAGTCTGGTGGTGTGGGTTCCCGTCGAGTTAGGAATAGAGTTGTGGCTAATGGTGATGGAAACAACAGTGTGAGTAATGACGTGAATTTGATGGATTTGCGAGGGAAGATTATCGGGCTAGCAACTGACCAATTTGGGTGTAAGATGTTGCAAATTAAATTTGGGGAAATTAAGGATGAAGAAATTGAGATGATTTTGGAGGAAGTTGTTGATAAGTTTGTGTACTTTGATGGTGGATCAGTTTGGGAATTATTTAGTTCAGAAGCTGATTGAGGTATGCAATGAGGAGCAAAGGACTTGCATTGTTCATTCGGTTACTAGAAATCCGTATGAGCTAATTAGTGTCTGCCTCAATCTCCACGGGTAATTCTCATAAACTATTTGTTCAAGCTACATTGCATTTTTAAGTTGGTTAGTATTGTATGGATGGATTTTTGGCAACTAGAGTGAATGTTATGATCGTTTTGCAGGACTCGGGCAGTACAGAAGCTGTTGGAGAGTCTTACAACTAAGCAGCAGATTTCAGCGGTGATATCTGCTTTGAGCCCTGGTGTGGTCGAACTGATCAAGGATGGAAATGCTCACCATGTGATCCAGCATTGCCTCAAGCATTTTCCTGATGAACAAAACAGGGTTTGTCTCTTCGTCTCATTCTTTTTGTAATATTTTTTACGATATTATTTTTATGACAAAGACCTAGAGTACACGTTCCATCGAAATGTAGACTCATTTTAGTTCCTCACGTTAACCCGGAAGTTTCTCTGTTGCCTCAAATGTCATTGTCATCGTCGAATTCCTCTAGTTACCTAAACGCATTTTCCGTGACTCAGTTTTACTCCAAGTTGCTTTGCTGATAGTGAATCTTTCCATTCCACGTGTTCAAATAATTTGAGATTCAATACTCGCCATGTGCCTAATTTTCCAGTCTAAGAAACTTCATGTCATATTTTCCCGTGGGAACTCTCTCGTAATGGCAACTTGTCATTTGTGTTTGGGCAACAACATGTGACATGTTTTGCATTCTATAGGTTACTACGCGTCATTCCTATATTTGATTTAGCAGTTTTTTAATTAGTGTCTGTTCTGCTAAATACGTAAACTGGTATACTTCATCAGTTAGTGCCCTGTGTGTGTGTAAATGCTATCAAAAAGGCGTAGAATTTCTTGCTTGTGTTCGAGTTGTATACTACTTTATTGCATTTTTTATAATCAGGTTATTTTGTTTTCAGTTTCTAATTAATGAGATAGCTCGGAATTGCTATGAAATTGCCACCGACAAAAGCGGATGCTGCGTCTTGCAATTATGCGTGGATATCACGAAGGGGCAAGTCAGAGATCAACTCATCAACGAGATAGTATCCGCTGCAGTTCCTCTCTCAGAAGACTGCTACGGGTATGGACTTACTTTACAAATATTCAAAACATCTTGATTAAGATCATTTACAAACTTTGAATCTTCTTTGTGCAGAAACTATGTCGTTCAACATCTCTTGCTGATGAAGGTACCTAATGTAACAGTGAAAGTTATCAACGAGCTCCACGGACATTTTTTCTCGCTTGCTTGTAATAAATATGGTAGCAATGTTGTTGAAAAATGCCTGACTGAAATTGGTGAAGACTGTTCTGAATTGGTGATCTTGGAGCTGCTGAGAACACCTAACGTCTCCAAGCTCCTTCAAGACCCCTTCGGCAATTACGTCTTCCAGTCTGCATTGTCTGCATCGCAGGTCCGTGATACCCTCTTCATATTATGGCTAATTTTTATTATTCATCTATAAACGGCTGTGATTGTTTTATGCTTTTGTTTTCATGGTCAGGGTGTCTTGCACAACGCGCTAGTGAGCTTAGTTGAGAAGAACTCATCGTCAATGTGTACTAACTTGTATGGCAAGAAAGTCCTTGCTTGGTTTGACAGCAAGAAGCGTCTAGGCCATATGTATGGAAACCCAACCCTGCGCTCCTGATCGGCCATACCCTTGTGACCCAGTATTCCTCATATTCCTTGTGTAAGCAAACCACATAATCATCTTTGTTCCAATGTTTGTGCCAGCAGCAATAAGCACCTCAAGTCAGGAATGTCTCTCTGATCCGACAGTTGCCAATTATGTTCGTTGTGCATTTTCAACTGTTCTATTTGTTTGTTTGTGATATGTTTTAAACGTTGGATGAGTGAGTTCCTTTTGGGAGGATTTGTGGGATACTTGTATAGGTTTCTGCAGACTTTACACTTTTCCTGAAAGTTACTAGTGTTTGTTATACAACTATCTCTATAGTTATTTGTTTCGAGTCTTGTGTTCCTTGAAAATAACAGTGAAGTCCTACGTAGACTTACTAGTCGTTATGCTGCATGTATTGTACAATTCCATGTTCTAGTCTCGTCATTTTTCTCTCTTCGCTGAAACGTGAAACAAAAATCATTAGAAAAATCGAATCCCTCGAAGCAACGAGTGGCCATCAACTTGTTTCTTTGAGCTGTAAATACAAACAGAGTAGTTGGATTTAACCCTTGCCAACTGTGATCATAGACTGAGATGAATGATCAGTCGTCTTTCACTCTAGATTTGAATCTGGTAGTTGGGCTTTGTGGAAAGTCTGCAAACGTACGTACAGACTGGCATGGGAAAGGCACAGTCAAATAGGAATTTATGTTGTTTCATGCGTCTGCTTACATATGATAGGGCGTAGACATATTAATAGGCTTCCAACAGTATAGGGTTATCAAAACTATCACGTATCAGAAAAAACAGTAAAGGGTTATCAGCGTTTTTAGTGATACTGTAAAAAAGATGAATGTTAATTTGATAAAATGTTGAAATCTTCAGCACAATACATGTGGGATATGTACATGTCATACACACATACTACGTACATAAGTTGCTTCATTGTACTGGATACAAATTATATACACATTTTGCACACATAGATACCTGCAAGGCCATAGCCCATAGGTAATGATAGTAGTTATAAGCTGGGGAATCTGCAGGACTTCCAGCCAAATCACTATTCCACTTTTTTAATAATAGCAAGTAATATTTAGCTTTTGGAGAATGTCCCCAAGACTCAAATTGATAAAGTAGCAAGTAGAGAAGCTTGTCCTTTACTAATCCTGTAAAAAAATTAACATTCAATATCAAGGAAATTGTGACTTGAAACATTTAGAAGCCAACTGTAATAAAGTATAGCCATTTCTAGTTTCTACACCAGAACTTATTCAAAAAGTTATCATTCGTGTTAATTAGTATTTTGCCACTACTACCACAATGATATTGTGTAAGCTTCATTAGCACATGTGATACACCAACCATAAGCAACCAGTGTATAATAGTGTAAGTTGCTACTAAATTCTCTACACAATATTATACTATCAAATAAGACATTGAAAGTCAACATATAGATGATAACTTTGTATCAAACTCCTAAAATTTACTATAATTCATGTAAAGTTGGTCAACACTCATTTATCAGCAATGGAATTAATATAATATTATAATATTGTACTCCAGCCTTTATCCAAGTTTGTAAGCACCGAAAATAAGAACATTGGAAATGCAGGTACTGTACTGAGTTCTTAAACAAACCTTAAATTAGGGACTTGAGCTCCCAGTGTCAATACTCAATACCCCCAGCGTTATGAGTTAACTGTTTTTTCATTTGGCTGGTCAGCAAGAAATGGACGGCATAAATTATTACAATGTAAATCAAATCATTATGACCCGAAACTAAACAGTAAAATGTTTAAAAAGGCCAAAACCTTTCATTTGAAGACTTTGACTGATCAGGATTTGAAATGCTCAGTTTTTCAGCATCTACTTTTTCTGACTGCGTATCCACCAGCACCTGTCAAATTATGCAATTGTTTATAACTGTGTACAGAATACAACAGATACAAAGAATTTCTGACGTCTGTATAACTGAAAACTTACACTAGAATTTTGTTCCCCAATTCTGGGTTTATACCAAATACTAGGGTAATATACTGCTTCATTGCGTCCTCTGGATTCATATATCCCAGCCTCTGCCAAGCATTCCTTGCACAATGTAATCAATTCCCTTCATCACTCAACAATATCTCATAGAATAACTACAAATGAATTATCCAATGCAAATTGTTTCATTGTAGGGAGATAGGCCTTATGGTGGTATAGGGTTATCAATTTGTTCACCCCAAAGGTGACAAAAACTACGGATGCACCAATACAAATTGTTTGCAAGTCCTATTAGTCTGAACAAAATAGATTCTTAGAGCAAAATTTCATTTCAAGCCCATAAGGTTATTAAAGGCAACTATGATGGCTTGAGCTCTTTGATATTAAGGTTAAGTGACTGCAACAAGCATATAAAATTCGGTTCCACTTCCTAACTCGTAAAGAGGCTACAATTCTGGCGCTAAAGGCTTCAGTACCACTGAATGTTTATATCCAATGGCTCAAATAGTTCAGGTGTTATTATCTTCTAACAAACAACCCTTTGGACTATCTACCTACACAGCAATTTCATGAAAATCAAATAATCCAACCCAAATATGTACAACTCTAGACTATAATTGAAAACAATGATGTAAGTTGGCAGGAGAGTTTTGTACCACTTAGCACGAGCTGACATTTTGATCGCCATTGGCTGAGCTTCACGACAGGGTCCTTCCATGATGATTTTCTGGAGTCCGTAAAGCTGCAGCTTTACTTCACTACCTATGTTAGACAATTTGCCATTTTTTTCCTCTTCGCGGACAAATGCAGCTGCAACTGTAAAATCATTGTACAATTCACTCATCTCAATCCCTCCCAATCATCCTCTTCACTAAATTCGAACGTTCCTCGGCAAGTCTATCTCTTAGTTCAATGCCCACATCCTTTGGCTCTTCTGTCTCCTCAAACACATTCTTAGTTACTTCATTCACAATATTCTCTTCTTCGGTTACCTCACAAATCCCGTCTACTAAAATTTTAGGTATTGCCGTTTCTTCAAACTCGTTCTTACATCCTTCATTCACGCATCCTCTTCTCGAAACACTCCACCAATCCCGTCCGCTGCATCTTCAGTTTTTTCCGTCTCCTCAAACTCATTCTTACAACCTTCATTCATACTGTCCTCTCCTTTAATATCTCCACCCACAATGTTTCTTATACATTCTTCGATCCGGTCTGCTAGTTCATCTTGCAGCTCTTTCTCCATTTCCTGTACACCACAATTTGCATCTTCAACATCCATAGCTTGCATCTCTACACTGTCCGTCTCTTCTATTAACTCATCAACACGTCCCCATCACTACACACCACTTCATTTATACAACAATATACAACATTCTCATCCTGCAGCTCTTTCTCCATTTCCTCTCCGCCATCAACTGCATCTCCAGTATCCATCTTGTGCATCTCTTCAGAAAATACATCAACACATCTACCCGACACACTACACACCATTTCGTTCAAATGGCTGCATACAACATTCTCATTTCCAACTCCACAATCATCCCCTTGCACACTTCCACTACCTCCTCCATTCTCCTCCACAAAACACATTTCTTCAACCTCTAAAATCTCCATATGCTGTTTGGCAACAACAGCAACATCATCTACAGATTTACAGCAATCAAACTGGTGAATATCCTCCCTCAATCCACTCACTCCACACTCCAAAATATCCTCAACCTGATAACGCTCAACCTCTCCCTCCTCCGCAACTGATTCAATTTCAACTCCATCTCCACCGACATTCTTTACGTTTCCAAAACCCTCAACCACCGCCACATCCGCCTTCTCCGTTTCCATCTCCGATCCACATCGATCAACAACCACAAGCTCTTCCTCTCCACCAAACCTCACTCTCTTTCCACTCCTCTTCCTTAACCTCTCACCACCATCAACAGCAACAACACCTCCGCAGTCCTCGGCCACAACTCTCACCTCTCCAACTCTTTCCGCCGATACATATTTCGCAACCACATACCACAGCAACACCGCAGCCAACGCCGTACACACCAAGTCAGTCAACATCACCAAGTCCATCACTCCAAATCACACGAAACCGATCCTCAAAAAAAATCGTAAAAAAATCAACAAAATATCAACAGCCAGTAAAATCGAAACGGCGGATTTTGATCGGCGATAAGATTGGTAAGATGATAGATAGAGAGAGGTATAAGAGATCTTTTATGGAGCAGAGGAAAGCATATTCTGCTTCTCGTCTTCTTTTCTCTCTTTGGGATCAGTCTAGCGGGACCCACACGCAAGAGGAAGCTACAGAGAATGACGTGGCATCGTCATCATCATTTCGGTCGGGCTTCATGGGCCCGCTTACGGCCCACCTACCCATCATTTACTATCATGTTCTTGGGCTTTTGTCTTTTTTTATCATGGGCTTCTTTTCTTTGGCTATATTATGTTCTCTTTGTTCCCATTTTCCACTCAAAGACTGTTTTACCCTTGCTATCATATTTAATTATTTTTGTGCCCATGTTCGTGGAATTCTTGGAACCTGAATGAAATGTACTTGTGTTTCAGATACTCAGCTTTTCGGGAAGTTCCATGTACTCCCTACCTTTTCAAAGGTTTAAATCTATGAAGCATCGAACCAAATTGACCAACAGTACAGAACAGATTACCTAAGGTATGAAGAAAAAGACAGCTTAATGCTTGCTTGATGAAGTGGATAACACTATCAATGGCTGAAGAACAATCTATCCATCAGTAGCTCTGCTCTTTTATTCGAAAAAGCTTTCATGCTTAATGCTTATCTCCTTTCTACATAGGAAAAATTAAAGCATGCCTCTTGCCATATAGCTCACTTTATTTCTACGCTTACAAAAACCTCATGTATAGTTAAACTTGGTTCAGTTCAAGGACTTGGAAATGCTCAAACAAAAAGGTTAAGAGCTTTTAGCTCTTTTCTTTTACCCAAATCTTCGTTTCTAAGGTCATCTGAAGATGGTTCGGAGATGGAGAATGGTATATTGGATTTTGATCCTTGTCTTTTTCTTTGTGTTCCGGAAGGTAAGGACAATGATGGTTGGGTGTTACCATCTTTGTTAGACCTGATAGGAATATAATTGTTACATGATGTTAGGAAACTCTCTGAAAGTGGCTGAAGAGTTCTGCCAGAGAGGACCGCGTCCACTGCTTCCTTGCACAACTGCCAGTTTCCCGTCGAAAGCAGCCCAACCGCTCCACTGACTGGATTTACCTTCCGCCCGCATGCCTCAAATAATAAGGATTGAAACAAAGCTTCATAAATAATCAAAAACAAAATAGACAATTCGAGTCAGAGTGTATCTAGAAATTGATGTAACAATAAATCTAAGAATATTGTCACATAATCTATCCTAATGAAAATAGTCACCTGCTTTGCGGTCATCGGACATAGCGGACAAGAACCCGATAAGATCCGATCTGCCAAAGAACCTAGCCACAAACAAGGTAGCATTCACCTGAGCCTCGTGGCCAACAATCCATCCCAAACTCTGTCTAAGCACGCACGAATCGACGCATGCCTTTCGCAAAGCTCGACATCCATTGCAGCTCATTTCCCACACTTTATACCAAGTATTGGAGTATGAATATGTAAGAGAAGGACTCTATTTAATGGAAGTATAAGAGAGAATATTTTTCTTTATTGTTTGAAGGGTGCGGCTTTGTTTCTCCGCGTCTTGTTTTGTCGTATTGTTGTGGATTTTTTGTCGTTAGTTTTAAACCGTTAGTCGTGGCCTCGTACTCATCCACTTAGTAAATTGTGGGCCCGGTTTTGGATATAGGCAATGACGTCATCGTAGCCTTGTAAAAGCCTGCTTGAAATTTGGGCCTTTAGCTGATGGGCGGCCCATTAATCCTAAGTTTTTTAGAGTAATTTTGTACTTACAATGTTTGTTTTGGATTTTTTAATAAATCTTAGATATAATTTTTTGTAGGGATGATTGATATTTGTAAAAAATCAATTAAATTAAAATTTTAAATAATAACCAAAAAATAGATTGATGCATTAGGATGATAAACTCTGTGGTGATATTGATGTATTAAATATAAAATAAGCAAGCTAAAGCTTGGTAATTACATGGAAATTAGTCCATTAAACAATCTTTAACATCACTAGAAAAACACTAGTAATCAAATCAAAGTCCAATATGAGAATGTTCATATGGTTTACTAGCTGGATGTTGACTCTGCACCTCCTCCGCAACAATAGCCGAACAAAAATCCGGTGAAGCGGGTACATTCAAATCAAATCCTTGATGCCTAACCGTCCATCCTGCCCCATCTGAGTTTGTTGTGGTTGTTATCTCACTGTTGCTATTTGCAGTACTGAGTATAGGTTTGTCTGTTTGAACTATGTGAATGTTCTGTTTTTCGAGATGGCCTTCGTAGTGGCGGCGCTTGTGTCCTCCCAAGGCTTGCCCGCTAGGAAATTGCTTGTGGCAGATTGCACACTCGTGCACTCTGCTATCACTTTTGAATCTTTCCACCACCGCGGCAGCTGACACTTCACTGGAACCTACTGATTTCCGATGACTTGCTTTATGTCCACCCAATGCTTGATAGGACTTAAATTCCTTCCCACACACATTACACTTGTGGCAACCACCAACCTTCGTCACCATTGGCTCGGTCAACGCCATGTTACACCGAGGTGCATACACAAAACCATCAACATGTGCATCTTTTTTCTTCTCAACTCCATTAGCCAACATCATTAAAATCCTAGCAAGCTCCATATCATCCTCGTTCAAACACAACTCCCGACCGCAGTCTTCCTCAGATATTCCAAGCTCCGGCCGCCTAATAAAATACTCAGAGCTTTCTAACTGATTGGACCCAGATGGGTTACTCAAAGCTTCCATGGCTATCGACAAAAGGAGAATTTTCGTTAGTGAATTCTTTAGAGCGGTTTGAGAGTGACAGTGAAAGAGTTGACCAAGGAATACATAAAGTCGGTCACACTTGTTTATTTATTAAAAAATCAATTAATAAATATTGATTACCAAGATTAGGAGATAAATATATGAGTTAAAAAGGGAAGAAATGAAATATATATTGAAAATATTTCGAATTTGGTGATGTGCATATACTAGCTTTTGCTTTCTTTTATTTTTGGAAATAAGGTTGGCATATTTTGTTGAATATTTTATGTTGAATGGCATAAGCTGCCATTTAATTCACGTGCTTAATTTTATAGTTTAAATGTTCGATTTTAAGGCTATAAGAATTGAGGCATTTAACTATTAAATGAGTTTACTGAATAAAGACTACGGAGATGTTCGTTGAAATGGCCAACATGTGTGTTTTTGACAAACATAAAAACAGGTCAGTTACAACAAGTTACAAGATACAAAAACAGCTTACATAAACGATTAGGATTTCTTGATAATCCTTTAGTCATCAGCCCAAAGACTATTCCATGCTAACAGCAATCCTTCCGGTATTTTGGCTCTAGTTTTGGCGATTTAAAGTGGTTTTTAATCCCACTGGTTTTGAGGAATTGTATAAGAAAATTCAAATATCATTTGTACCTGCGAAATGAGACGCTGCTTATTCAGAAAATGAGTTCTCGTCTTGCTAACAGCGGAATCAATTCCGGTAGGTTTCCGGCTACTTTTCTGCACCATCTTGGGAAAGCCATGTTGGTTTCCGGAAATAACTAGTTCGTGGTTGCGATTCAATTAGGGTTTTGAATGGAAGTGACACATGCTGCTCTTTTGCCGCGTAAAAAACTGCAGCGTTTTATACCTTTTAGAGTATTTTTGAAACTCTATTTATACAATCACGAAAAAAAATTGACACCCACCGGCGGTTGGAAATTGGAATAGAACAATATAATTGTGTTAAGTAATAAGAATCAAGCAAAAAGCAGAAGAGAGAACCTTGCGAAGAAAATCTGTTAGCATTAAAATGACAGAAACAGCTACAACATAAATATCTATGGGGTTGCAAAGTTAATTGTCTTGGAAGATGGAACAAAGAATTGTCGAAGTTGTTACACTAACTGAATGAGACATGCTTTCCGCTTTGGTTTAAGTTGATCCGACTGGAATCATCTTCAAGGCAGCAGCAATCGGCATGCCAAGAAATCCAAAGAGGACACTGGCAAACCATTGTTGTGGAGTGAGAGGGGTAGTGCTAGCGAATGTGCCAAGAAACTCGATGATGATGACTTGGAAGATGGCGGTTGCAGTAAGCACAGCCACAAATACGTAGTTTTGCAATATGCCCTTGAACACGTTGATTTTCTCCATTTCTCTGGAACTGATCTCATTAAATACCTGAAAACATAAAGAATAAGTGTGAATACTTATCAACAAAGCTGATTTCTGATTTCAAAGGGTATAACTGAAGAAACATGGATAAAACCATTAACTTGATGAAACCAACATCGAGTGCGCTACACACTTTACTTGTTTTCACACGGGACTGATATCAACCGTTTAAGCTGTGTAAAGTTAACGAAGCCCGGTACAACACTTTTTTTCTTTCCTAGGATTAATACCATCATCGGACGGTACAACACATTGATATCATAGAAATCACAGAAATGTCAAATGTGCAACTTAAACACAAAGTGTAACGAATCATGTTAAAGAAATCTTACCTGGCAAAATACAAATGAGTTGAAGATGAGTGTGTTCAGAATGAGATCTGAGTCTGGGCCATCAAGGCGAAAAGCTGCTTTGCCCTTGGACTGGAGGAACCATATAATCACAAACTGATATATGGATTGTCCAAAAATATTTCTCCACATGACATTAGTAATAAAATTTCCCTTCCTTCCAACAGGAGTTCTCTTCATAAGTTCATCATTTGGAGGCTCAGTAGCCAGAGCTAGTGCTCCAAGCGTATCCATTATCATGTTAACCCATAGTAGCTGCACTGCGGTAAGTGGAGTATTTCCTAAAATAAAAGGTGAAGTCAGCCAAGTCCATCTCTGAATTCCTTAGGCAGAAGGTAAATTCTGTGTATGTATAACGAGACATGAGGGAAAGGAAGACTCAGTTTACCAGTCAAGCAGGCTGAAGAAAAGTTTACTACTAATGCCACAACATTGACAGTGAGCTGAAACTGAACAAATTTCTGGATGTTTATGTACACTGAACGCCCCCATTTGGCTACAGTTACAATAGTTGAGAAGTTATCATCCATTATGATGACATCGGCACTTTCCTTGGCCACCTGAAAGAGTGTCAGTTCTTTAAGAATTTAGAGAATTACTGAAAAAATAGTAGCATAGTTACTAACTCGGATATGAAGTTCAACATCAAGCACCAGGACGTAACAACACAGATGTGCAAGTAATTCAAAACGGAACGGAAGACTAACACTGATATGAAGTGCAATCCCATTACTAACTCAAATTAAAATTGATGGTGGTCTTCTAGGGGTATATCAAGTAATGACAGATTGCGAAGAAAATGCTTCATGTCATCTGACTGACATTAGGAACCAAATGCTTTATACTAGTCGCACGGGATAAAACACATAACAAAGACTAAGAGTAAACTCATACCTCAGTTCCTGCTATGCCCATGGCAAGTCCAATATCTGCTTCGTGTAGTGCAGGAGCGTCATTTGTGCCATCGCCAGTCACTGCAACGACTTCTTGATGAGTAGTTCTCAACTGTTTCACAAGGTTATGCTTATCCAACGGAGATGATCGTGCCATCACCTGCATTACAAGGATTCTCATAAAATACTAATACATATTTTTATTTCCCACACTACTAAAAAATTTGCTGGGTTGCGCGTACTGATGTTTAAGTTTAGTAATCTATGCACCTAAGAGATTTTCCAACATGGATACCTTGATGCTTAATAGTCTTTGAACGAGCAATTTCAAAATGCATGATGCCATAAAACATTATATTAAAGTTATTAGCTAGCACAAGTATAATTTTCAAAAACTTTACCTGGATTTTTGGGATAATGTCAAATAATTCTTTCTCGCTCATCTCACGAAAAACAGGCCCTTCAATTGCTATACCATCATCAGTTAATATACCACATTCTCTTGCAATAGCTTTTGCTGTATTTATGTTATCACCAGTTACCATCCGAACAGAAACACCAGCAGCCCTGCAAATTGCTACTGATTCTTTCACGCCAGGGCGGACAGGATCCTTGATACCTACAATTCCAATACATGTATATCCACTTGCAGGAATTGGACTCTCAGGGGAAAACCCACTCTCAATGTCCATGTAAGCAATGCATAGGGTTCGTAGAGCTTCATTTGCAAAACTTTCAATCGTATCATTCAACAGTTTGGCGGTTGCTTCATCAAGAGGCACAACTTCACCGCTAGAGTTAATGAACTTGTCGCATGCAGCCAAAACAATCTCAGAAGCACCTTTGCAGTGAGCCCTTAAGCCTCCTCCAGGGAGCTCTATGACTACAGCCATTCTCTTCTTAGCTGAATTAAAAGGTTCAACTTTTATTAATTGCGCTACTTGTCTTTGTAGCTGGAAATCCCCGCCGAGAGATAATCCAAATTCCAATAGTGCAGCCTCTGTGGGTGTCCCTAGTATTTCTATCTTGTTGTCTACGTTCTTCACTACCTCTCCACCAGTGTTACAAAATATTGACTGAATAAATGTATTAACAGCTGAATCCGGAATCTCATTTGCAACTTTATAAGCTTTCTCAGAGCTTCCAACATCCAGAATTTGTCCACAAATGCATGCTTTAACAACGGTCATATGATTAGTTGTCAGTGTTCCGGTTTTGTCGCTGCAGATGGTAGTGGCAGATCCCATGGTCTCACAAGCAGCTAAATTACGAACTAATGCTTTGTCATTCATCATCTTCTTCATGGCAAATGCCAGACTCAGAGTAACTGCTAGGGGGAGACCCTCTGGAACTGCAACCACGACAATGGTAACTGCAACTGCAAAGGCTTCTAACATTTCCAAGGCATCATCGGCAGACCAATTCCAGTGAGATCCCTCTTTTAGCTTCTGGTTGAATAACCCTTGAACTAAAACAGCAAAAGTGATAACAGCAAAGAAAAGACCAATTTTGCCAATAATTGTTGCAACTCCATTCAATTTCACCTGTAGAGGGGTCTCATCATCCCCGCCTTCACTAAGAGTAGCCATCAATTTACCCCATTGAGTTCGCATTCCCACAGTTGACACAAGCATTTTGCATGAACCATCTTGAACCTTCGTTCCAGAGAGAAGAAAAGGTTTCGCTGCACTAACTTCAACAGGTTCACTCTCACCAGTCAAACTAGATTCATTGATCAGCAATGAAAATCCAGAGAGAAATAATCCATCAGCCGAACTTGATCTCCAATGGCAAGATGAACAATGTCACCAGCAAGCAGATCATAAATGGATATCTTCTGTCTGCATCCATTCCTAGTAACCTGAACTGTAATTTTCTTCTTCTCCCTGTCCAAATCTTTAAACTGCAATGATTGTCTATAATCACTTGTGGCGGTAACAAAAACAACCAGCAGAATACTAGCAACAATTCCTAGTCCATCATGCGCACCCTTCGGCCAACCTTCAGTAGCAATGCCACTATCAAAGACACACAGCACAGAAAGCAAGAATCATCAATGTGGTATCCTGTAGAGCTTCCCACACAAATACCCAAAAGCCCTTTGGCTGGCTCTCAGTGAACTTATTCTCCCCATACACTTCTTTCCTTTTCTCAACCAATGCTTCCAATGTCGATATACCATTATCAGGAGATGTGGAGAGCTTCTTAGCAAGACCCTCAACTCCTCTGTGTTTTTTCAACTTTTTCAAGTCATGGCCTTCAACAATACTCCCCAATTCCTCAGCACATATCTCAAAACCCTTAGACTTTACCTCTTCAGGCGGAGTGTATTCGCTTGACAAATCAATACCTAAATATTCCAAATAAAAGATATGTTAACTAAACTGTTATCGGTCAAGTTAGCAAATAGAAACCTGAATTACAAACACTAACCCTGGATAAACTGGAGCGCAGCTTGTGATACCAACACTGCAACTCTAAACTTCTCCTGCAATACATTTACAGCAAGTCAACCTCACATTTCTATTTTCAAACACACATCTCTAAACCAGCAGCTTCATTTTAAAACTTAGATTTGTTACTTAAAACAAAGATCTGCTTACATTGGAGTAAAAACTAAATTATGAAAAGGTTTAAAAAGGTGCCGCTGCGGACCTGATTCGACCGGCGAATAGCTTCAGCCTCGAACCTCTTGGACAAATTAGCAGTAAATCTAAACCTCCTTTTCGGATTCTTAACCACCCAGCAAAGATTCCTCCACCGCTGCAACGCATCTTCCGACGAGTTTTTCGCCTTCACATCTCCAAAATTATCATTCAAGTAATTTTCCATCTTCCGATCAACTTCAATAATCCTCAACCACTCCAAGTCCACTTCTTAAATTCCACGCACAGATCCTACTGCCGATCTGCTTCAACGCTACTCCTCAACACAGCTAAAGCCACTCGTTGAACAAACCGTTGACTAAAGATGGATCGGACGAGGAGGCGTTCGGCGATTCGGAAAATGTGAAGACTGATTGCTGTTGTGAAGTCAAACGCATACAATGCTGCTATTAGCGTGACGGGAGGTAAGCAATATTCATTTATACAGCCCAATGATGCATTGCCACGTGTGAGGATTTGTTGTTGATTGAATTTGTTTTGTGAATTAACGGCAAACGATGAGGTAGAAATGAAGTTTCGTCGTGATGGGACCGACGTGGTCGTTTTGTTGGGGTTTGACGAGGAGTTTGGTTTTCGTAGTCTACGACTCTACGTGCCGGCCATTGACTTTGACAACGCGGAGAACATGGGCATTGAATCAATGTTGCCGTGTGGGTTACTATTTTTAGCCATATGGTTGTTGGGCGGAAAGCCCATCAGACTATTCGCGAAGATGTGAAGCCCATTTCGTGTGACATATTTTGCATTGAAAATTGACGATGTTCGATTCTCGGTCTGATGATGTCGACGCCGAAACCAGAATCTTCAAGATGCCATGTACTTATGATCTTTTGTTCCTATATAAACTCATAAATATCTGACCAGGCAATGACAACAGATATCCACGTGTTACAATCGCATTGGCTAATAACGAGCTTCGTAGGACTCGTACGAAGCCGGGCGTTATGATGTTGCTTCTAGAGGTTCGTTCCTCCCGTCCGGCCTTATCCTCTTTCGTACGTCTTCTTCCATACAATCCGATCGATTATCGATCCGGCCGTCTACAAACCCTTCCCCGTTCTGATCATTCCGTCCAATTCAATTTCAGGTAATCCAATCCAATCCAATTCAATTCCAAATCAAAATCGGATCTTTCGTTTTCGATCTTAGATTTTATCAAAACAATCGTGTCATGAAATTCCTGGTGTATTAAGAAATCTCAATATTTTTACAGGGCTACGGAGTTGATTGAGGATGGGTGATTATTACAGTGAAAGCAAGAAGGTGTCATCTTCTTCTGCAGCTGAACTGTTTGATGAAATGCTTGAAAGAGAAGATAAGGAAAATAGTCCTTCAAAGGAAGGGAAAGGGAAGCAGCTATGGAAAAAAGTGAAATATGAGTTAGCTGACTATCATTCGTTGCCAGCATTTATGAAGGATAATGAGTATATTCATCGTTATTATCGGTCAGGATGGCCGATGAAGCAAGTCTTGCTCAGCGTGTTTACCATTCATAACGAGACATTGAATGTCTGGACGTAAGGAGTATTTAATTTATTTAGTTAGTGTTTTTGATGATATTAGTTAAATTCCTTGTTGGGATATTTCATGTTTTATAATGATGTTTGGGTGGTGTGTATTTCAGGCATTTAATCGGGTTCTTTCTTTTCCTTTATCTGACTATATACACTGTGGCGAGGATTCCTCGAGTGGCGGACCTAAGCTCCCTTCACCACTTGCCTTCAGAACTCGTTAAATGCTTGCATTCGTTATCAGATACTAGTGCACTTCGTAAAATGCAAGAAAATGTTAGGACATTGATCCCCTCCCTTGTTAATCTGCATGGACTCTCGGGATCAAAGATTATTGATTTTCTCTCCAATTGCTTGCCTGAGCAGTTGCAAAGCAGGCAGTATCAAGATACTCTTGGGGTAAGTCGTACCCACACTTGGTCGCTGAATGCTATGATTATCTTGTTTTCTCAATTAATAATGTCGAAATGTATAGAAGTTAGTTTTAGTTTTATCAGTTGGTTAACATTTATTTGTGAAAATTTAATAAGATACTGGCCATACCAAGATATTCTTGCAGGTGGATGGTGAAAACTTATTGTTGCAGTCTATGTTAGTCTTTCCTTAGCAATACTCTGACTTCAATGTGATTAAAAGCTGTCATATAAAACATTTGGACTAGATTATTACATGTATTCAGGAATATAACTTATAAGCAAGCTACACTGGTTACAGGTCCACAGAGCACAGGTGTGTATGTGAACTACTGTGAAATGCCTGGTATCTTATTTATTTAGTTTTGTTTTATGCAGAAAATGGAGAAAGATGGCACTATCGATATGATAGCACCTCTCATCCGCGGCCCCATTACAAGATGGCCATTTTTTGCCTTCTTAGGCGGTGCAATGTTCTGCCTTCTTGCCAGTAGCACATGTCATCTCTTGTCCTGCCACTCAAAGCGTGTTTCATACATAATGCTAAGGCTGGACTACGCAGGCATTGCTGCCCTCATTTCAACCTCCTTCTACCCACCAGTATACTACTCATTCATGTGCACTCCCTTTTACTGCAACCTCTACCTTTCCGCCATTACCCTTTTGGGAATCGCTACTATCATTTTCTCTCTTTCACCAGTTTTCGACCAGCCTAAGTTCCGTGTTGTGAGAGCTTCTCTCTTTTTTGGAATGGGTGTTTCAGGCGTAGTTCCAATTCTACATAAACTTATATTGTACCGGCATCAACATGAGGCTGTACAGACCACAGGATACGAGATACTGATGGGGGTACTATATGGGGTTGGAGCTTTGATTTATGCAGCAAGAATTCCGGAGAGATGGAAGCCTGGGAAATTTGACATTGCTGGACATAGTCATCAGCTCTTCCATGTGCTTGTGGTAGCTGCTGCTTACACTCATTATCAGGCTGGCCTCGTCTACCTCAAATGGCGAGATTCAAAGGGCTGTTAGAGTCGCGTGATATGATCCACTCCGAGTGCACCCAAATATCGATACGGGGAAAACATAGTTGGAATCCAGGAACACGATGTATTTACAGAAAACACAATACAACCCCCTGCTATGTTGTCGCTACAAAATTAAGCAACTCTTAGTAGTCTTTAAAGTTTGATACATTGTGAGATGTGTTTGAAAAGCACTTCAGGAAGCTCTTTGAATAAAATTCATGCGCACTTAAAATCTTATAGAGTAAACAACATCGTATCAATACAATCTACTGTATGTAATTATTTACTTGCTGTGAGTGGAAAAGTAGGTTGGCCAACTATCGAAACTTTTTGAAGCAAAGCCGACTTTTTAAACTGTCCATCTTATCCATAAGAATAAGAAAATCACGAGTCACAAAACTACAAATCATGTCTTGATTATAGTCTAATTTAATATCACTAGGGTAGCTTATGTGTCCCTAAAGTGTAATTAACTTCTCACTAATCATCATTTTAAGTAAATGTCCTTCAGTAGCATCCTTCTTGCAATTGCAAGCTGGTGAGCATTGAGATTTTTATCACATTGAAAATAAATAAATTTTAGAAATTTATATTAGTTGATTTTTGTATAAACAATTTGGTTTCGCTTTCTAAATTAAAAATCGTTTAAAATTTCCATTTGAATCTTAATCTAATTCGTTAAATTATTAATTTAACATTACACAAATATTATTCATACTATACAAACATTTTCTACATAGTAAAAAACGGTTTAAAATCGAAATTAGGTGACACAGTGAATTTTAGTATATTAAGTAAATTACACAATATATTTTTACTAGATTATTATTCATTTCAAAAGCTGGATATAAAACACTTTAGCACTAGCGTACGTTGTCGTTTCAATTCAAAACGCAACTCCTTTATTCGTTACAGCATAGCTCTTGCTCCTCCAAAACACAACACTCTGTTTCCGACCACCACCTCCTCCGCCGCAACCACCATTCTCTCCACCGTCAACTCTTAACTTCCTTGTCTCATCCTCATCCTCCTCCTCTTCATCAATCCTTCCCATCCCCATCATCCCCACTCCTACACTCGCACTTCTCAAAACCCTCACCCTCATTCCACTTGCCGCCAGAGTCCTCACCGACGCCGCCCTCACCAGCTCCTTAAAATCCTCACTCCTGTTACCATTCTCATCCGAAACCGCCGAGCTCGGAGCAACGCTGAAGCTTCTATGAAGTCCAATTCCACCATGTGCTCCTGGGTATCTTGAAATTTGGCCACAGTCGACCATTCGTCGTACGTAGTAGTCTCTGGCTCGAGATAAAGCTCGGATTGGTAGCTTTATTATTTGGACAAACTTGCTCCGTTTAGTCCCTGTTTTCTTCATCGGATCAAACTTGGAATCTCCAATGTTCTGTTTTAGCAGAGTATTAGAAAACAGAGCAGGGTTTTGAATTTTGTTGGATTTTGTGTTTTACATGAAGTGTGATTGTATGCATAAATACTTGCAATTTATATATATATATATATATATTTTTATTTATGGTTGAAAGTTGGGTGGAGTGATGAAAGGTTTTGGGCATCAGATTTCATTTATTTAATGTTTAAAATGTTATTTTAAAACAAATGTTGGTATGGACTTCAAATTATGGAATTTATTATTTAAAATAAATCAAAAGTTCTCTCAAAGTGTCGGAACAAAATTCCAAATTACAATTATTTTTATTTTAGAAATATATTTTTAAATAAGTGACATGTCGCCAGTCCAGTATTTGAGATTTATCTTCATATTTTGGTTAAAGTGCATATGATAATAACACTTTACCAATTGTGAAGTTTAGAATGTAAAATTGATTGAATTTTAATGTAGTAAAATTGGTTGATTTTGACAATGATGATTGAGCAGATTGGATTAGCATTTGGTTTAATGAAAAAACAAGTTGCTATTGATTAAGCTCACAATTGAACAACATTTAGCTAGTAGTTTTGTCATTGATGTCAGGATGATTGAGTGTCTTAAATTGGACATTTAATATTCTATTTTTGACTTGGTAAGACTAGAGAGTTAATATTTCTTATAGAGTACATAATAGTAAGTATTGGCCTAGTCTATCAAAAATAAATGAATGGAATTAAAGGTGACATTAAATTCTAACAAGAAAAAAAAATATTAAATGGAAAGACAAGGTTCAAAATGGTGTTTCTTGCTAGTGAAGGGTGAAAGTGAAACCCTAGTTTGGTTGGGACATAATGTTTTTACACACTCATTGGCAACTGGTTGGAGCCAACTATGTGGTTATGCAATATGACATTAATTGAGGCATGGTTTCTCAATTTATTTGCCGGAAAAAGGATACAATCTTCATCTCATGCTCCTCCTATCCATGAATAAATTCAATCACTTAAAGTGGATATAAATGTTCCCTTTCTCAACCTAAAAAGAGGCTCTAGCTTGCTGATCCTTTCAATGAGGTTGGTTTCTAGTTTTCTCACTTGTTTCATCTCTATGCCTTTACAACCTCTTCCATACCTTCCAAACTAGAGCTCGATCGTCGATCTTTTAAATTTTCAATGCCATTTCAAAAAATAATGTAGTGTTATTCTTGTGGATAGTTGGTACTACACCGAAATCAGAATTTACTGCTGCTCAAAACATCAAAACCGACAAAACGAATAATTAAATACCCACTTTATTTCATTTCAAAATATTACATTGTAGATATCATATGTGCTTTTGGCTTTTATTATATTTCCTTGAAATAAATTCGCAGCAGATAACTTGTAAAATATTTTCAGAATATTATATAAGTATCGACATTTCTTTTATGACACAATATCTCTGTGTTTTATAAATTAAGTTTGGAACGACATTATTCAGAAGCATGTTACTTCCAACATTATTACGGACAAGTGTGAGACATGGAACTTAATGTTCCGCAGTTCGTGTGTTCGAGTAGTTAGGATGCAACCCTCATTAACTTAGCGAGATCTTGACCGAGTCAATATACATGTAATATAATGCTGCAAAGTGTAGTTTTAATGTGAAACAAAATAATGCCCTCGAGACTATTCAATCATCATTAATTAATGCAATTAAAAAATTCAATTAATCCAATTAATCATCATTCAAGTGTATGAACTGTGTTGTGTGAATCCATTTTATTAATAAATAAATTCAACTTAAATTTCAATCGTTAAATTAATAAAAATCAATTCTCGATACACTTTATATTTCCCACTTAACAAATTAGTGACCATGCAGACAGCAACCCTTCATACTTATAACTTTTGTTTCTACGTTAAGATATACTTTTCGGACAATTAATACTAATATTCCCATGGATAGTGATTGTATGTTTTAAATGTTGATGCTTATATAGTTGAACAACTAGTCTAGCTTGTTTATTTTTTCTGAATCTTGATGTAACATTTACCTTTTTAAAGGATTTCTCAAGGATTCAATTTTTTTATACATTTAGAATTATTATATATTACGTATATTATATTTATCGTTTGCCTGCAATAAATCCATTTTTATCTGATTTTAATAATATTTGTAGCTAACACATGCCAATAAGTCAATGAAAAAATGGACAAGACTTTCGCGGCCCAAAAGCTTCACTGGCGATGATAATAAATGGGCTGTCTTTGGGCCCAATTGGTTATCCATCAGCCTTATCAAAATAACAAATCCACGTACTTTCACAGTAGAAATTCAGGAGTGAGTTTACTAAAAAGGAATTCATTTCGAGCTCAAAATTTTCAAAGTGACCCTCATTTTATTGACACCTTATTCTTCTTGTTTGCTCACCCTTCGCCCTCCATCAAAATGTAATGGAGTTTTTTACATGCATCCAAATTGAATGAAGATGTTTAGTTGATGGGATTTGAGTCATCAATCCCAACCCAACCATCTTGGTCACATTTCACAAATAGGGTTTTATATTCTATGGTTGAATTTAATCTTGACACATAAATGGCTAGTTGGGAACACATGGGATGTTGTGATTTAAGTGAACATGATAGAATAAACAATTTAACAAGATAAGCAAATACTGTCTCTGATTTAAACAAGTCACATGTAATTAATTCGTGTGCGTTGTCAGTATCACCATCATAAACAAAACATTACTTAACTTATGTAATATAATTATAATGTAATGCATGTTGATAAAAAGTTAACTCTAAATGTGGATTACAAGCACTATTCAAATATGTTTTATGGATGTGGTGTTGAGGATGACATGTGAAGAAGCTATATGCCAATGATCTAACCAAAAACTAAACCTACAAAACATCTACCAGATTCTAAGTCTTTAACTTTTAGGTTTGGGTTAAGTTAACTACTTGAAATATTATGAACCACGACCTAAAGTTAACCAAAATTTCTACACATGTCTGGTTCAAAAAATTCAATCATGCATAAAAGTTTATTTAGTTATAAAGAGCCCCCACAAGCTAATAAAAGATCGTATAATGCAGTTGTGAAGTTGTTGGACTTGAGATCAGGATGATATGAGCCGTGGCATGATCATGAATAATGACTACAATTATGATGATGTATTGATGATGATGACGACAACATTTCAAACATGACAAGAGTTTAAGGTCATTAACTGCAAATTGAATATGATGAGGGGCCACTTTGAAAATTTAAAAGTTTGAATTCTACTTCATCGACAAATCTTTATTGTTTAGTTTTTAATCCCTTATTTTACAAGATAATTCAATTTAACCCCTTTAGTATCAATCTAGTTTATTTTGTTCAATTTCTGATGTCATCAATTTAAAACATGAATTTAAAAATTTAATAGTATTATAATTAGAGGGACAGAGTTTGACCCACACGCGTCAGTGGTCGCGGCGCAGAAAGCGAAGTGGTGTAACTGGGCCCAGTCAAAGCCCAAAGCAGATCCCAGTCAACACTTTTTTATTTATGACGGAGTACAGTATTTTGTAAAAAATGAGCTGGCACTTTTTCAAAGACACGCTGTTCTTTGCCTGCCCTATTGCCCACGCCCTCCTGCCCTTGCCCTGCCCGCTGTCTTTTTTATTTATTTATGTTTTGTCCTGGTGTCTTTATGGTTTTATTAATCATCTATGTCTTCTTGACCATTCAAACTACTCCATTATTAACAATGTGAACATTAAAAATATCGATTTGATTTTTAAAGTATAATATTTTCTATATGAAATTAAAAAATTAAAATAATGTGAACCATGAAGATTCAAGCTCGAAAACAGTACTACATAGAAATTCCAATCTTTGACCAGCCGACCCAAACCCAAGAACCAAACTCTTGTTCAACATTTCAAAACTCTCATCACTCCCAACACCACAGACTCCCAAATCTCATCCTCATCTCACATTTTCAGAATCAATAAAATGGAGTAAACTGCAAATTCCAACTCATAAAATATAATTTTATTCACTCCATTTTCGATAAATCAGTGCACGTGTCTCCACCGGTCATCTCCCCCAAATCTCATCAACGCATGATTATTCAAACAATTACAAACTACTTTTATCTCTCATGAGTCAGATCTCAAATCAGTGGTCCAGTCCGAGTCCAAACTCCAACCCATCTCTAGAAGACCGGCAGCAACTTCAATTGAATTCGATACATTCATTCAGTCTCTGAAACTCTACACCAGATAGTTTCAACTTTTGTTTCATCTTCCTCCATTTAAGTTTCAATCTTTAGCATCTTTGACTACTCAAAGGTATCCCTTTACTTCTTCCATTACTCCCAACTGAAGCTCAGCTCCTTCTACAGTCTGATATTGTCATTAAGAAGATCTACAGTTTGTCAATTCGAACTGGGATTGTGAAAATTGTGACCTTTTGTTTCTGGGTGATTTTGGATCGCTGTCGGATCAGGTGCTAGGGTTTCAGCTGAATGACGATGTTGAAGCAGATGAAATCCGAGGTGGGTGTCAATGGGCGAATACTAGATCTACAAACCGCCGTCAAAGGCGGCATTTTTGGCTGCGGAATGACTCAAAAACCCTATCATTACTCAGAAACCGCCGTCACTGACGGCGGCCAGTACGCTGCCGCCGGTGATGGAAATGTTGATTTGAGAAGCATGATTGAAGAGCTAAGCTCAATTGAGATCCCGTCAGTCTTCATTTGCCCAATCTCATTAGACCCAATGTTGGAGCCAGTCACACTTTGTACCGGTCAAACCTACGAGAAGTCCAACATTCTGAAATGGTTGTCTTTAGGTCACAAGACATGTCCCACAACAATGCAGGAGCTTTGGGACGAATCTGTGACACCAAATACAACTCTTTATCAATTGATTTACAGTTGGTTTTTGCAGAAGTATGTTGTGATGAAGAAACGGTCCGAGGATGTTTATGGCCGAGTTGTCGATATTTTATTGAGTCTGAAGAGGGTAAAAGGTCAAGGAAGGATTGAGGCGCTTCGGGAGCTAAGGGAAGTTGTTGTGGCACACAATTCAGCTAAGAAAGCAATGTTGGAGAATCATGGAGTGGCTGGTGTTGTGGCATTGTTAGGGCCTTTTACTACACATGTGGTTGGCGCCGAGGTGGTTGGGATTTTGGTGCATTTGAGTATTGATTTGGAAGCTAAGAAAAACTTGTTGGAGCCGGCAAAAATATCGGTGATTGTGGATATGTTAAATGAGGGTTGTGTAGAGACAAAGATCAATTGTACCAAATTGTTAGGGATGTTATTGGAAGGGAATGATTTGGGATCCGATAGAGTACCGAGTTTGAGTTTGTTGGTTGGATTAATGAGGCTTGTGAAGGATAAGAGACATTCGACCGGTATGTTCGCTGGGTTGACCTTGTTGAAGAAGATAAGCACATATGAATCAGCTAGAAACTCGATCATTACAATTGGGGCAGTCCCTCAGTTGATTGAGCTTTTACCCCAATTAAACTCGAAATGCTTGGAATTGGCGCTTTGTGTACTTGAAGTTCTGTCAAATGTGCCCGAGGGAATATTAGCAATGAAGAATTCAAACCACACAATACCTAATTTAGTAAGGCTATTGATGAGAATATCGGAGAATTGCACGCAAGTGGCATTGTCTATATTATGGGCTATTTGCAAACTTGCACCTGAGGAATGCGCTGCTCAAGCAGTTGATGCTGGCCTTGCGCCTAAGCTACTTTTGGTAATCCAGAGTGGATGCAATCCTATTTTGAAGCAGAGGTCAGCTGAGTTGCTGAAACTTTGCAGCTTGAATTACTCAGCAGCTCTTTTCATTTCTAAGTGCAAACTCACAAGAACAATCCAGTGAAGTAAAATATCCTAAAGATTCTACGTTTGTATCCCTTCGCAATGTCTATATTCTAGCTGATCAGGCCCCTTACCCATTCAAGATTCAAAAATGGCAAGATAGGCGGGAAGCATGAGTGCAAGCCTGCGCTTTCAGGAAAGATTCTCAATAAGCTGCTGCTGTGAAACTATGATCAGATCTACAAACTACAATTTTGCTGAAGATTTAAATCGTCTGTTTCATTAAAATCTTCTGTACATTCTCCTTGTTCGTCATTTATCATTGTAATGTGATTCGAGTTTCCCTAAGAATCCTTGTTGAACAAAGTGTTTTGAAATATATTCACTTATCGTCAGGGGCTCAAAGTATTGCATTACTTGAATCTTGTATATTAAACTAGTGGATTATATTCATGTATCAAAAAGACTTAAGAGTTAGTGTCCAAAAATGAATCATTAATCAGTATTACTTAATTCTAAACAGGTGCTTATCAAATATGAGATGAGGTAATTAAGGGACTTGGATCCTGTACAACGATGTAGTTATGTTTTTTTATAGCTCGAAATGATGTTGTTTTACTAAAATCTAAAGTCTAAATTTCTAAACCCTTTATAAAATGAAATAGTTTTGATATTCATTAGTTTAAAACGACGTCACTTTGTTTATGACTGTAAAATTATATAGGCTGCACATGATCCCATTCCGTAATTAAGAGACCCAAAAAGCATAAAGTTGAATACTAAGCTTGCACCACTTATCATCTCATGTTGAAATGCACCACAAAATGTTATGCTCTATGCTATTTTTGGTGAGTCTTAGTGATTAAGTTAATCCTCTTTAACCTCATATTCATTAACAACACAATCCTGAACCGAAAGAAATACGATAAAAGTTAAACCGAATTGGTCCAGTGGTCCACCACAAGTGACACCTAACTCAAACCAGGAGAAAGCAGACCAACAAACGAAATTCTGACCAAAATACCCTTGGAAACCTAAGCCATGATGACGCGCACACTTCACTAAACTCCCTCCATAAAACCCCTTCGAATCTTCTTCAATTATTCCCCTCCATTCTCTCTCCTCCTATACTGGTTTTAAATTGTGGTCAGACCAGACTGATGTATCGTTTTCATGAACCGGTTCATCCGGTCCAATTTGGAAAATTGGGTTGTATTTCTAATGAACCGGTTTGTGATGCTGAAGAACAAAATTCGGTTCAGTGCAATTACTTGGTTTCGAAAACTGGGTTTACTGAACTCGAAGAAGTTTTATTCCAATTTCAAGCTGGTTTGTCTTCCACGGATTTGACCCGGGCGGTCTACTCGGTCCATGAGGGGAAGCAGAGACGGATGGTTTCAAACCGGGAGTCAGCCAGGCGGTCTAGGTTGAGGAAAAAGCAGCATTTAGAGAATTTGAAGACCGAGTTGAACCAGTTTAAGGCACAAAACGAAGAGTTGAAGAACCAGTTTGGTGCACTTGAGTGGCTGAACCAGACGGTTCAATGGGAAAATGACAAGCTCAAGGGGGAATCCCTGGTTTTGTTGTCTAGACTTGCTTACCTTCGCAGTATTCAGGGGCGAAATCTCATGTTCAGATGACATAATTTAAGATTTTAATAAAATGTCTTGCAAGAAATGTGTGATCAACATAAGGAATGGCAACATAGGTTAGGAGTCACCCAACATACATGACCATTTTCAAAACAAAGCATGCTTATTGAATTTGTTCAGTAAGCCTGAAATGATGGCTTTCTTCGCTAAGGCCATCTTGATGTGGTTAATCGCAGAGTGTATAAATAAGATATGCCTATTTGCGCTTGGAAGCACGCTTTCCTTGACCTTTCTTGGGTGGCCCCTTTCCTCGTCTTTTCAACATTTCAAGCTTTGATAATCGCCTAAAGAGTAACAATCCAATTGTTTCGTGTCAGTAGTAGTTCAAGATTAGCGTTATCAAGGAAAAATGGTGTTAAAAAGAAAAAAACATCAATCTTTCTCGTGTTTATTATATACAATTTGCTATAAAAAGGGTAGACCGTAGACCTAAGCTAAATATACTTGAACATTCTTCAGAGAGTTAAAAGAGTAAACTTGTAACCGTTCAAAATCTGAACCGCGGATGATCCAACTACACTAAATATATGTATATATATACGACATCAAAAAAAATGATGCAGAAAGTACCTGCTCTATATTTCGCTCACTAAAGACAGTAAATGAGAATTAGAATACCAGCAAGAAATGGCCTTCCTTAGAGCTCTTCAGGGATATACAATAGCTGCACCTAAATTTTTAAACAGCAACCTTTTTTTTGAAGTTCATTTCTTTTACTAACGAGCTAGCTATGGCAGTGAAACAACTGCCTAAACCATAGGCACCACACTAACTATTTCACGATGAATCACCTCTACATAGAGACCACCTCAATCAATATGCGAATACTCATCTAGTATAAGTCACTCAGACGCATATACACTCACACAACCCATTTCACCAGACCCAAAACCATTTTACATTCCAAACCAAACAGCGCAACAATAAAATGAAACTTACTCTGATTCTTCTCGTTTGACCACCATAGGGTCGTCGAACTTAGGGTCATATGGATACCAGGCAGCAATCTTATCACCAAAAAGCTTTTTCCTCAAAATCTTATGAGGCGATCTCTGACCAGTCGGATTAAGCACATGCCCAAATATCCTTGCCCTAGCTTCTGTCAACCCCGTACAGGCTGCAGTTGCCAATATGTTCTTCAGAACACTCATTTCCTTCTTTTGCCTCACTTCAGTTATCAAAATCTACCCAATCCAACACACAAAAAATCAAATCAAACTTAAAGCCAGAAAAGATGAAACCTTTCTGATTTCGGTAGAAGAACATGACATGAAGTGAACTAATCGGAGTTTAAAATCAGATAAAGAGCTCAGTTTCAATATTTGGTGAGTGATTCAATGCTGAAACAAACCCTAAACCCTAATTTACTTACTGAAATGTAATTTAAGATGTGTAAGAAAATGAAAGATTCTTCGGAATAAAGATAAAATTACCAGTAAATGAGTTATCTCGATGACGAATTTGGCGGCGGCGGAACGTAGAGATCGGAGTCGAGGGACGGCGGCGATTTGGGTTTTTGGTTGTAAAGTTGTCTATTGAGTTCGAGATGCGAATAGAGTACGTGGTTGGTAACAGGCTTATCTTGATGTCCTGAAGTGAACGAGAATAGCATTCAATCGTTTACCAAACAGACACTTTGCCTACAAGAGATGGCTGCTTTTCATTCGTATTTTTGGACATGTTTTTATTAAAATAAGGGTTTTTTATCCAAAACCATCCTTATAATAGAGCGTTTTTCCAGCAACCACCCTTATAATGCCTATTTAACAAAACACACCCTTATAAATTTTTCCGTTAGGGTTTAACCACCCAACAGCAGTTCCGTTAACTATTCCGTTAGATTTTGATTTTTTATATATATTTTGATTTTTTAATAGTAAAAAAATAAATACAAAATAAAAAATAAAAAATATATATTTAGAAAAATCAAGAGAATTCTAAAAAATTTATTTTAACAAAATTAAAAAAGGGTGAGTTAAATTTATTTTTAATTAGGAAATTACTTAAAATATAGGGTTTTTCATTAGAAATTAGTTGAAATTACAAATTAAATCTTATTCCGTTGAACCAAATCTAACGGAATGAGATTTAAACATTTAAAAAATTAGGAAAATTTATGTAAGATGACCTCAACATCTGATTTATAATAATCAAATGAATGAGATTTAAAGTAAAAAACCAACACTTTGAACCGTCACGTATTTTTTGTAAATTCAAGCACCAAATGTTGAGGTCATCTTACATAAATTTTCCTAAGATGTTAATACATCTAAATTTGAAACTATAAATAAAATATTTCTTATAAAAACCGAATGGTTGAGATAGAAAATTCAAACCAAGATTAATTTGTAATTTCAACTAATTTCTAATGAAAACCCTATATTTTAAGTAATTTCCTAATCAAAAATACATTTAACTCACCCTTTTTTAATTTTGTTAAAATAATTTTTTTTAAATTCTCTTGATTTTTTGATTTTTCTAAAAAAAAATTTATATTTTAATTTTTTTTAATTTTTTTAATTTTTTTTTAATTTTTTTTATTAAAAAATGAAAAATATATAAAAAATCAAAATCTAACGGAATAGTTAACGGAACTGCTGTTGGGTGGTTAAACCCTAACGGACAAATTTATAAGGGTGTGTTTTGGTAAATAGACATTATACGGGTGGTTGCTGGAAAAACGTCCTATTATAAGGGTGGTTTTGGATAAAAAACCCTTAAAATAATTCTACTAATTCATTTTACCACTACATTCCTGCCCTGATGCACTTTTGAAATTGAGCTGGATTAAATACCCTATGAGTATTCTGAATCATGGTCCGCGAAGCACTTGAGATACAAAACTAGTAAAATTTCCTATCAAAAAGTTCCTTATAAGAGTTGATGAGGAAGGGATATGCGGAAAATTTTACACAAGGGGGCGTGAGAGTTGTTTAAAGACGAGATGGCTTCTCTATTACCTTCTCTTCCTTTTGGATGTTTTGGTGGAACTGGTGTTTGTGTTGTAATCTTTTCCTGATGACTTTTGCTTTGAGGCAATAGCGGCTGACCAGAGTGCTCGTTCAACATCAGATGGAGTGAAGGTTAAGTCTTTCGAGCTCAGTTCCTGAAATGCTCAACATTATTCAAAATCAAATTTACTAACAATAGTGATACAAGTCTGAATGTCTCTACAATCAGTATAAGATTACTGGCAGAGATTAGGAATGGAACTGCTCAAAGAGGAAATTAGCAATACAAATAACAACTTGAAAAGCTTCCCCCAATTATGATTAATGCCACATTCAACAATCAACAAACTCAATGAAAAGTTACCACTTAAAAGAATAACATATATGACGAAAGCTAGAAAAGATTTGATCAAATTCGAAAAGAATGGACCCCTATTGTCTACAATCTACATAATCAATACCGCCAAAACAACACACTTTGACTTGCCCTTTCAGACCTTGGGGAGTGTATACCAGATATATCAAATTAGCAATAAGTAGTAACTGGTAAGTTGCCAGATCATATCCAGCACTGAAATTAAACAATATGACAACCACAGCCAAACTGACCTTTGCCTTTTCCTGCAGTCTAGTTGCGAACTTCAGATACTGCTTCAATGTGTAATCTTTAGCATTCCCCAAAGCTATCACCATCGCCTGTAATCCAAAGCACCGCTAAAATCAATACATTTAGAAAAACGATTTTCTTAAAAACTGGAAAGGTTTAAATTTATTATCTACTAGAAAATGATTAGCCAAGCAAAGAGTAGTAAAGAGCCATATTCTAAGTATCTTTGAAAAGGCTGATGTAAGCAGTGGTTGTCAAACTTAATGCTATAACCCGAAAGGAAAAGGAACTCTACACCAAACACGTCTTTTAAATTCACACAATCAAAACAATTTTGTTTGTCGACTGTTGCCGCCCTCAACCTTTGAATAAAAGAAGAAGATGAAATATACATCAAATTTCTTCACCTCATCGGACATGAAAGGAGCCACTTGAGGAGCATAGGCAGCCAAAACCATAGAAGCAGTGGCAGGACCAACTCCCTTCAGCACTGTAAGCTCAGACACAGCCTTGGATACATCTGGGATAGCTTCAAAAGCCTTCCTTGATGCTGATTTAACAACCTCATCATCAAGCCCCGACACAAAATCCAACAACCTCGGCCTGAAAAATTCCAATCAAAATACAGCCCAAAAATAAACTAAATCAACAATACCAAACAAGAACATCAAACAGTAAAAAAATCAAAAAAATTTGTCAACAGGAAATCAATTTGACAACCTCCATTTTCCTCTGGCGAGCTTCCACTTCATCAATTCGACAAGCTCGGAACCGGTGATGTAAGGATTAGGGTTTCGGTTTTGAATTAACAAAGGTAGCTCGTTGCGGTAAAAATCATCAAGGGGGATAAGGTCGGGCTTGTTAAGGGATATTATGCGTTCGGAGTAGCATGAGAGCTCGAGCTTCCATTGGTCAGTAGCGGAGGAGTCGAAGTCCATCGTCGTCGGTGGTTTTCGGTTTTGGCGGTTGTTGTTTGGGATCTCCGCCGCTTGTGTCAAGACTGAAACGACGGCAAATGGGTCGTTTGTTAATTTGTAATTTTCTGTTCGGGGCTTAAGGTTTTGATTTATTACAAGCGTCCAGTTAATTTTGCTAATAAACTGTTTGATTTATTAGTTTTATAAAAATCAATAAAATATTGTTTTATCAAACTGAAATAATGTTAATGTTAAATCACCACCTACTCGGCGTCCATAAATGTTCTTTAATTTCAAGAAATTGACTAACAAATTAATAGTTGCATAAAATAAGGAAATTAGGTACAATACTTATAAATAACTAGCCGTTAGCCGATACTTGATGGAACAACGGATCCATCCACAGCTTTCCTTAAAAATAAAACAAGCCAATATCAACTAATTATGGGGTTCAATCTTATAATTTAATGAAACCAATTACATATAAGTACGTGAAATAAATAAAAGTGACAGACAAACGAATATCTAGTTGTACTCATTTCGTAGTAAAAATTCGTCCGCCAAAGTCTTCTGTGAGACAAAAGATAACTTCTGCTTCAAAATAGAGAAAGCTGTAGGAAATTCCATCACTATATGTATAATTGCTGTCAATTCAAAAACGGTATTGTTTTGATATTTTAATTATGATTCTGTATAATTTTATTTGAACTTTTAAAAATTATGCAATTTTAATTGACAACAAATAACATTCGCTGCATTTGATCCGATCCCGTTCAAACCACCTGAAATTTAATCTTGATCAACTATGCATTCTTGTCTAAGTATTTTGCTCAAAGTGAGCTAGCTGTACTTGATAGAAAATTATGCGCAAAAGAACAAGTTGATACAATGCCAGATCAGCCACACGTGGCTACTTGATTTAGTCTCAATCTCATAAAAACAGGATTCTTAGACATAAGTCGTTTTCCCTTGTTTTTAAATGATATAAAAAGCATCATTTAGACTTTATAAGAAGTTCACCTAACACTGATAAATTCATCATTTTTTCATTGATTTATTAATCATATTTAGTGGCATCGATTTGATTTTTTCTATTCATTGATGTGGCACATATTTTGATGCGTATTAGATGCGCATTTTGTTGAAGTGATGAAAACGTAATACTCCCTCCGTCCCACCGAATGCTTCCTATTTGGCATTTCCAATGTAAAATAAGAAACCAATATTTAAGGAATAAAAAATTCTAATGAAAATCTGATTAAGACTAAATTTTTCCACCAAAATTTTGAGACCAAAATTAATTTACCAAAAGTAAACTTCCCATCAAAATTTTGAGACCAAAATTTTGAAATCAATATCTAGGGTTATTGGGGGTGATTTTTCAATTTTAGTAGTTGGTTTAATTCAATTATAATAATTAATTAGTTAGTATAATTAATTATATTTAACTAGTAAATGTAATTAGAGTGTTATATTTTAATATTTATTTTTTGTCAAAAAAGGAAATAGGAAGCATTCGGTGGGACACCTAAAATGACAAAAAGAGAAACATTCGGTGGGACGAAGGGAGTACATATTTTTATGATTTGTTTTACTGATTTTTATGTTATATATATTAAAATATAAAATGAATGATTTTCAACCATACGATTAAATGATTAATAAGATTGTTTATACAACACAAAACAAAACTGCTTCACTTATTTTCATTAAAGTAGTTCAAAAGAAAATTAATATTTTTATTAAAAAGGAGAAAGTGGCGGGCCCTATAAATGACGTGGCAGCCTCACATCATTTCACTAAATATAACGCCTCTCACATCTACAACTCTCAGACCAAAACCAACCGCTTCGCCAACACTTGGACGACGTCGTTTCCTCTCCACTTCGCACTCGTACGGCAAAATGGAGCGCTGCATCGGATGGGCGCTGAGCTCACTTATCGCACTCGTCTTCATCTACTGCGTCGTCGTCAAAGACCGACGACGCCGCAAGGCTAACGAAGGTCATGTTAAAGATGGAGCCGAGACGGTCACTACGGAATGCAGATCTGCGATGAGCTGTGTTGGAGATGGAGATGCGGATACCGACGTGATAATCGTCGGTGCTGGCGTCGCTGGTGCCGCTCTCGCTCATACTCTCGGCAAGGTTCGTTTCCTCATTCCTATTAGCGTCTGATCAGATCGTTCATTCAGTTTGGAATATTCGATTTTGAGTGTTAGTTTTTTGCTACAACATTTTGTTCGATTTAACTCTTTATTCAAGCCTTACAATGCTAATGAATTCTCTTTATATAATTGATATGTACAAAGTTCCCTGATAGAAAGAATTGCTCGTTTTTTTGGATCGCTGAACAAGTTAATCAATTTGTTTGGGTAGGATCGAGTAATAGTTCGATAAGAACTATATATGACAGAATGAAGGATCTGTACAGAGGTGTTCAGCTTACTGGAGCTGAGGTGTTCTATGTGTGTGTGATACTGGAGTTTTGTAACACTAGAGTACATAGTTAGACAGGGTGGTTTGGAGTCATGTGAATTAGTGGTGGCTGAATAATATTGTATTTAATTGAGTTTAGTGAATAGTTTGTCTGGATGGGTAGATGGGATTTAGAATATTGAACGGTCTTGTTGCATTAACTGTTTCTAGTTTTGGAGGCGGTGCACTTGCACATGCCTTGGAATCTTGGTGAGACTACTTTGCAGTCTAGGTAGTACTGAGGGTTGTTTGTTGGATGTATCGGTGTATATTGCTCATGTCTGTAGTTATTGTTGGTACTCAGAAATAAGGTTTGGATTAACTGATTGCATTTCTTGAATGAGTTTGGTATCAACTGCTTGTTCTCAGATCTCAGGCTTAAGATGATGAGATCTTTAGTTTTCATCTTTTGCATGAAACATGATATGTGGTTTTCATTGTGATAGTTAAAATATTAAACTACAATTTTGTAGGACGGGCGCCGAGTACGTGTGATTGAAAGGGACTTGACAGAGCCAGATAGGATTGTTGGAGAGTTACTACAACCTGGTGGTTATCTCAAACTAATTGAGCTGGATCTTCAAGGTATGAGTTACTCTGCACTTTGTTTGTTTTTTAGTTATACTGATACACTTTAGATGTTTTATTTTCTTTTAAAATGGTTGTAAAGAGTGTACATGTTTTACCACCTCAGACTGCGTGGAGGAAATTGACGCTCAGCGTGTGTTTGGATATGCTCTTTTTAAGGATGGGAAGAACACTAAACTATCATATCCACTGGAGAAATTTCACTCTGATGTATCGGGTAGAAGTTTTCACAATGGCCGCTTCATACAGAGAATGAGAGAAAAAGCTTCATCCCTAGAAAAGTGATTTTCCTTTCCTGTAGATGAATTGCTGTTTATAGACAATGGAAAACTGCTTTACAATGTCAAATGACAATCCTATTTGTTTGGTCATGTTGTAACATATCCATCATTTTAATTGTTTAGTGTGAAAATGGAGCAAGGGACCGTCACTTCCTTGCTAGAAGAGAATGGGACGATCAAAGGCGTCCAGTACAAGAACAAATCTGGTCAGGAACTAAGGGCACATGCACCATTGACAATTGTATGCGATGGATGTTTCTCGAACCTAAGGCGCTCCCTTTGTGATCCTAAGGTACGTGATGCGTTTTCCCCCACAAATGAGAAGTGTACTTGATTATGTTGCACAGTTAACTATTGAAGCACTTTCACTAATATTTAATCAGTAAGTTTTTATGATGTTAAACCATATTATTTGAAGGTTGAGGTGCCTTCATGCTTTGTTGGCTTGGTCTTGGAAAACTGCGAGCTGCCATATGCAAACCATGGTCATGTTATTCTAGCTGATCCTTCCCCTATCTTGTTTTATCCCATTAGCAGCACAGAGATCCGCTGTTTGGTTGATGTACCTGGTCAGAAAGTCCCTTCCATTGCAAACGGTGAAATGGCAAATTACTTGAAAACTGTGGTAGCCCCTCAGGTATTAATTTTTATTTTCAGTAATTATATACTGACTACTGCTATCCTAATTTCTTATGGGAAATTATAATCTCAGTTTTGGTGTTTGATATAGATTCCCCACCAGTTATACGAAGCTTTCATAACTGCTGTTGATAAAGGTGTAAGGACCATGCCAAACAGGAGTATGCCTGCTGCTCCTCATCCAACACCTGGTGCACTTCTGATGGGAGATGCATTTAACATGCGACACCCTTTGACCGGAGGGGGAATGACAGTGGCTTTGTCTGATATTGTTGTCTTAAGAAATCTCCTTAAACCCCTGAAAGACTTGAATGATGCACCCACTCTCTGCAAGTACCTCGAGTCTTTCTATACTTTGCGCAAGGTACTAACTTGTAGCAAAAGTAGTCTTATAGCATGTAACAGGGCTAATTTTACACCCCTCTTATGCGTGATTGTCTTTTGCAGCCTGTGGCATCTACCATAAATACCTTGGCTGGAGCCCTGTACAAAGTTTTTAGTGCCTCATCTGATCAAGCCAGGACAGAAATGCGCGAGGCTTGCTTTGATTATTTAAGCCTAGGCGGCATGTGTTCGGAAGGACCAGTTTCTCTGCTCTCTGGTTTAAACCCTCGTCCACTGAGCTTGGTTGTTCATTTCTTTGCTGTTGCAATCTTCGGAGTGGGCCGCCTGATACTCCCTTTTCCCTCGCCTAAGCGGTTATGGATAGGAGTCAGACTAATATCTGTATGTGTTGAGTAAATATTTGAAAGTAGCACGTCATTATAATAGCATCATATCACCTTGTTTCACATTCATAATACTGATCATTTATGACTTATTTCTTCAGGATGCATCTGGAATCATTCTTCCCATCATAAGGGCAGAAGGTGTGAGGCAGATGTTTTTCCCAGCCACCGTACCTGCATACTACAGAGCTCCTCCAGCCAACTGAAGGTACCTGAAAACTTTTCCAACAGCATAGACCAGGTAGAGGTGGTGCTACTTTGCTAGTTTTTGTGTGTAATGTCTTGTTAGGTTTTCTTGAGTTGGGTTGCTCAATAGGACCTAGGAAGAGTTTGTTACTGTATTCAATTTCTCCCATTGTTAATTTACAACTTATCATGTAAAGCACGAACAGTCTTATGTTATCTAGTTTATGCATTTCTATCCTGCATATCATTCCACCTGCAGACGGCTAATTGCAAAATTACACAGCATATTGACCTTCACCAATACATCAAGCAAAAGGCCACTTCTTGCTTCATCAGGGCAAAGCGCATCAATATTTTGCCAATGCACAAATCAAATCTCTAACTGGGACCATTACGAAAGAAAATCCACATGGAATCCAACTTTATCAAATTTACGTCGGTGATGTTATTGTCGACAATCTTTAGATACATTTTCATCGAGTTGAACCAATTTTCCTACAAAATTCACTCGCAGTATAACCAACCGCTTTATGTGACTGTTAACAATTTTCTACAATTTAAATGCGCGTCTATAAAATGCTTTGATTTTTCATGAACTGAACCAACACCCAAACAATCTCACATTTTCAGAATTAATTAATTATTAATTAATTTCTCCCATCGGATCTGAGTGAATTCCATTCATTCACATTCACACTGCTGCTCTTCTCACCTTCTCGAGGATTCAGAATTCTGATCTCCTTAGATCCAGATTCCTGTTTCAGAATGCTGTTTTTCTCAGGTGATGCTTTTACATCTATTTTGTCTGGTATTTTGAGACCGTGATTTTGGAATAGATGCGGTTTTTGATATGTCGATGGATGTGTTAAATGGCGATCTGGGTTTTGTTTCTGGAGTCTCATATGTCAATGGTTGTGGATTTTAATTTGGGTTTGTCATTCAAGTTGCCTTATTTGGATCTGACTTGTTGTTAATGCAGATTAGGGCTTGGACTTTGTTGCCGTGATGGTAGTGTTGTTTTTGTCAGATTTAAGGCTGGTGGGTCATATTCTGGGGAAAGCTTTAGGTTTTAGGTGTTCAGTTGTAGAAAATGCGGCTGTGTTGTAATTTGGGGATTTGGAGATTGCAGCATTGTGTGGGTTGGGGGACAATTGGCGATATTAAGTGACAAAAGATGATTATTCATTTTACTTTCACTTCTCGATAGAACCGTGGTAATAGATGTTAAGGTGTAAATTTATCAATTTGCAGCTAATAGTTTTTCTCAAGTGGAAGTAGTCCATTTTCTTGTACCTTCTCTTACTGGGGGTAGTTTTCATTTTCGTAGTTCAGCTCAGATTCGGTTATGCTGACGCATCGGTTTTTATGGATTGTTTCTCAATCAGCTTAGGGTCCTGATAGTGCTTGCAAGATTATAAAGAAGTCATAGTCATGTCTAGAAAGACGGGGCATTCTTCAAGACGTCATGGAGATAGTGGAGTGAAATCAAATTACCTCACGATTGGACTTGTTGTGGTAATGCCTTTTCTTCTTTTTCCTGATTCGTGAGTCAAATATAATCATAAACTTAATTTGAAGTCATAAATTTGATAACAGTTGATTTGTTTCTAAATATCAGGGCGCACTGCTTCTTATTTGCTACTGGTATAGCGGTTCAGGTTTGCACCAATTTTCAGTTATACACAATTCTGCGGTATATTACTAGTATTGCGAGGCTAGTGAAAGGCGAAGCTTTTATGCTCGGCAGACATTAATTAAGTTTTTTCATCAAATGACAGGTGGGTTTGGCAGCACAAAAACTATTGTAAGTAGAGTAGAAGGTAAGCTCATACCTATGGTGAAGTTTGTTTTATGCTCATGCTCTTTAATGTTGCACAATAGTTTTGGATTACAAATGACACATTCTTGATCTTTTGCAGCCGATTCCTCATGTGCTGCAGACGTTGAACAGGCGATTCCAGTTCTAAAGAAAGCGTACGGAGACAGTATGCACAAAGTTCTTCACGTTGGGCCAGACACTTGTTCAGTAATTACCACTTTATTGAAAGAGGATGAAACTGAAGCATTCGGTATTGAGCCTTATGACATTGAAGACACTGATAGCTCTTGCAAGGCTCTAGTGAGGAAAGGACTTGTACGTGTGGCCGATATTAAGTTTCCACTTGCTTACAGACCAAAAGCATTCAATCTTGTTATCGTTTCCGATGCACTGGATTACCTTTCTCCCAAATATCTCAATAAGACTCTTCCGGATTTGGCCAGAGTTTCTGCTGATGGGATCATCATTTTTGCCGGTATGACTATTCACCATACCCAATTTAATTATAACATATACTAAATGTAAAATTCTAGACAAAACTAATTATTCGCTGTGCAGGTCTTCCAGGTCAGCGTAAAGTTAAGAATGCCGGAGTTTCCAAATTTGGGAGGCCGGTTAGTACTGTCTTAATTTCCTTACTTGGGTTGATATTTACAATTTTCAAAACTCCTTTTCCACACACTTCCATCAAAAGACATTGACACTGGTCCTTTCTTCTGAAGGCCAAGTTCAGGAGCGCATCATGGTGGGTAGACTACTTCACACAAACAAGCTTAGAGGAAAACACAGCCGCCATAAAGAAATTCGAGCAGGCTGCAATGAAAAATTCATTCAAACCCAGCTGCCAAATCTTCCACCTGAAATCATACAACTGACTCATGCAGTTTCACTCTGATGATCCAAGATCTCTCCGCATTTTTACAAGCTCCTACTCATCAGATAGTAAGTCTGTTATTATATTTACGGCCATTCGTACCCTGACTCCAAAGATTCCGTTTCATGTTGAACTCAGTCCTCCATGTACTACTGATTGAATTTTACTCATCAAGGTGAGCCCTAAAGTTCAATAAGATCTACCAGCATTATTTTTTCTCATCTCAGAAAACAATGAAAATTTCACAATTTTCTAATATAAATTTTAGTTACAAAAATTCGTAAACCCGAATACTTTTTGTACTATAAATTTCACAAAATCATTTTTCCCTTCAAAGGATAATGTTGGATTTATACATGGATGGTTCCTGTAGCCTAACACAAAAAACAAAATCAAATTAAACAAAATCAGCCGAAAATAAGAAAAAGAAATTGCAGAAACCGGCAGGTAAGTCAGTTACAACCATTCAAATTTTAGTTAACAACACTCATCTCCACCTGTCCATCCACGTGTCACTCACTCACTCGTCCAAAACTCCATTCCACAAAAAGTAATTTATTTCATTTAATAAAATTAATTTTCACTAGTCCAACGTTCGCATTTCTTCAACGGAAAAATCTCAGAGGCAGAACACCTTAATTTCATAACTTCCCCAATTGATTTCTAGGGCTTCGATTCTGTAATTCCACACCCTTTTCAACCTTCTGAGTTTGATTATCTACTCCCAATTTGAATTTGGGTTTTGTTGTCACACTGCTAGGGTTTTTGAATTCAGATTTTCGAGGAACAGTTGATTCTCTGTATGTTTATCATCCCCAGGTATTCCTATTTTTTTGCTTTATGGAAATTTATTAATTTTTATATTTTTCAATTGCATGCAAACAAAAATCATGTAGGTTTTTTGTTTTCTTGATGTTTGGTTTTTGGATATATTTTAGCAGAGTTTGAAAATTGGGGAGTTGAGGAATTTGTTTCAAGAAGATGAATATAGCAGCATTATTAACCTCAGCAGGAATAAACATAGGCATGTGTGCCCTGCTGCTTTCAATGTACTCGATTCTGCGTAAACAGCCTACGAATTTTGATGTTTATTTCACAAGGCGTCTTGCACAAGTGCAAGGAGAGCGACATGATCCATTTTGCTTTGAGCGGTTTGTTCCTTCAGCTAGTTGGTTAGTTAAGGCCTGGGAGACGACCGAGGATGAATTGCTTGGAGATGCGGGACTGGATGCGTTGGTTTTTATCCGCATAATTGTCTTCAGGTAACCCTCAAAATGAAGAGAAAAACTCGATTGATTTTTGTTGAAGAAAAATTCAATATGATTCGAGAAACTCGTGAACTTTGCAGTATACGGATATTTGCCATAGCGGCAGTGGTGGGCATTTTTATGGTATTGCCTTTGAATTACTACGGGCAGGAGATGCAGCATAAGGAAATACCATCTGAGTCACTTGGCGTTTTTACCATTTCAAACGTGAAAGAAGGGTCTCAATGGTACAATACTAGATAGATAACACTTCTATTGTTTTTTTCGAGCAGAATTTTCCAATTTTTTCCTTTCGTTCATTCTCTAGGTTTTGGGCTCATGTTGTGGCATTGTACATCATAACTGGATCAGCTTGTTTGCTCTTATATTTTGTAAGTCTTTAACAACCAGTATAATCTTAATAAGCTTGCTTGTCGCAGTATGCGCAACTGACAATATTTATGTATTTGTCATTTTTGACATTTTTAACATTTAACAATTTTGAAATTTGAACTTCAGGAAAACAAAAGCCTAACTAGTATGAGGCTCGGACATATAACGCAATCTCCCACAAACCCGAGTCATTTTGCAGTTCTAGTTCGCTCCATTCCGTGGTCTGCAAAAGAATCTTACAGTGACACTGTCAGAAATTACTTCACCAAGTATTATGCATCAAGCTATTTATCGCATCAGATGGTTCATCTCTGTGGCACTGTTCGAAAACTAGTGGTATGCAGTTGTGGCCTTAGTATTCAATAGGCAACTATTTACCAGTTCAATGCTGACTTTTGAAAATTTTCTTGCAGAGCAGTGCTACAAAGATCTACAAGGTGATTATTTCAACATCAATTGAGCAAGGCAGTAAGCCTATTTTGAGATGCGGACTATGCGGAACAACGAAAGTTCTTTCAAAATTTTATCTAGTGAAGAGAGTACCAAGCCCACTACTAATGTGTTCAAAAGCATGGAGTCCGGATCAAGAGAAAATGTACTTTTCCAATCATTTTCTGTAGAAATCTTGAAACTTGAGAAAATTCTAATTTTTTTTGAAATTTGCAGGAATGTTCAGCTGCATTTGTGTTCTTTAGGAGCCGATACAGTGCATACATTGCATCCAAAGTCCTCCAATCTACAAATCCAATGCTTTGGGTTACAGACTTAGCACCCGAGCCACATGACGTCTACTGGTCAAATCTCTGCATACCTTATAGGCAGCTTTGGTTTCGAAGAATAGCTACTCTTATAGCCACTGTTGTATTCATGTTTGTGTTCCTTGGTCCAGTGGCCTTTGTGCAAGGCCTCACCGAGCTAGATCATCTCACCAAAATGTTCCCTTTTCTCCGAGGCCTCCTTAAAAGGTAAATTCCTTTATCCATTTTCCTTAGGCTCCAAACTCAGAACCTCAAGCAATTTTCTTATGATGTCTCTATTTTTCAGGCCATATATTAACCGAGTGGTTACCGGGTATCTTCCTAGCGTCGTTTTGCTGCTATTTCTCTATGCAGTTCCACCAGTCATGATGCTTCTAGCTGAACTGGAAGGCTCAATCTCTCGTAGCGGAAGGAAGAAGAGTGCATGCAAGAAAGTTCTCTACTTTACCATTTGGAATGTTTTCTTTGTCAATGTCTTCTCAGGGACTTATCTCAAGCAACTTGATAAGCTTTTCGTCCTCAAAGACATTCCCCGACAGCTAGGCCAGGCAGTGCCCGCATCAGTAATAACTCTCTTCGACTCTATTCTCGTTTTTCTTGAAGAAATCCTTTTGTTTTTAAAATATTTTTATATTTCTGATTTCATTGAAATTTTGCAGGCAAGCTTCTTTATGACATATGTTTTCACATCAGGATGGACGAGTCTGGCTGTGGAAATGATGCAGCCAGTGGTACTTATATACAACAATTTCCTCCGATATGTCCTTGGGAAGGACCCTCCAGCTAGCTGCGCGATGTCTTTCCCTTACCACACTGAACTTCCTAGAGTCTTGTTGTTCGGGCTCATTGGCTTCTGTTGCGCAATTTTAGCTCCCCTTATTCTCCCCTTTCTGCTCATTTACTTCTTCATTGCTTTTATGGTCTACAAAAATCAGGTAACAGAAAATTTAAAAATTTAACGCATATAAGTCTTTGACTGGATTAACTGATTTAATAGAATGTTGTTTATACAGTTTATCAACGTGTATGTCACTAAGTATGACACTGGGGGGCAGTTCTGGCCTATAGCGCACAACGCAACAATTTTCTCACTGGTCCTGGCACAGATCATAGCATTGGGTGTATTTGGATTAAAGCAATCTACTGTCGCGTTAGGGTGCACTATGCCATTGTTAATATGTACACTCTTGTTCAACGAGTACTGCAGACAACGATTCTATCCAGTTTTTAATAACACTGCAGCAGAGGTTTTAATGGAGATGGACTGGCAAGATGAGCAGAGCGGACGGTTAGAAGAGATACATAGGCAGCTACATTCAGCTTATTGTCAGTTTACTTTAGTATCTGATGATTTTTGTAAAGCTGGGCATTCAGTTAGGGATCAGAGTGCTGAAAGTGTGCAAGATCCTCATAGTGTAGTTGTTCACTTGGACTGATTGATATGCTCCTTAGAGAACTTTCTATACCGAAGATGGTCTGCGGCCACTGGCAGTTTCTGAGAGCTGAAAATGCTCATTTGGACTTGCACCTCAGCTGGGGCAGTGCACTGTGTCTGAAGGGTTATTGGGAAGAATATGAGCGTGATGGATCATTTTTTTATTGATGAATCATGGTGAAAAATGGTGCAGATTGTGTTGGAATATTGTGAAGTAAAATGAGGGTGCGCCCCATTTTGTGAGTCGTTTTTGAAGGGGCTACGAGCCTCGTATCGAAAAACTTAAAACATAAGAAAAAATCCTTGCAAGGTCTAGTATGTGTTTGAGTATTCGAACTTTAAAAACGGACTCGAAATGAAGGAGATAATGTTGTACAAAGTAATGACCAAAACATGAGTCTAGTGAGTCCATGAGGAATGGATCCCTAGATCATTTTGGTCCTTACTCCCACATAGGAATTTGGTGGGAAGAAATGTAAGTTCATATATGATCCCAAATGACCATGTATAAGTTATTATACAAAGCCACACGAAAATGTCTCGCGCGCCCAGGGGGGGGAATTCTCGAGCCCGGATGGTCAGGATTGGTCATACTTGTGCGCCCGCATCATGGGCACGTCGAATGTCGTCCAGTCAGGGGCGGAGTTGACCGGTTCCTTTTGCAAATGTTCTATAATTTTTTTTTTTTTTATAAACATTCAGAACTTTGGGTTATATTAAAACTATACATTTCGAATATGAAGACCACTCAAACTCAGTCTTTATGACTGTTGAGAAATCCAAACCGGGTCAGTCCACTTCCCACGTTTTTTGGGAGACGTTGAGGAGTGGTGGAGACTTGTGTGGGCGGATTAATCTCCACCCGACTGGACTGCAGCAGTATAAATACAGGGTTGCTCTTCTCCTTCAATCATCAGCTACAACACAAACTTTCCATCAGTTCTCCACTTGTTTTTTCCCTGTGATAGTAAAAGACAGCCATCCCTTCGCCTTCTTCAATCCGGTGCCATTGATCAGAAGGTCCTGCTGTTGTATCCTGGGAGGCTAATTGTCGTTCAAACCCAGCACCTGTACGGGGGCAATATAGCTTTAAGGACATCGCAAAGCGAGCCTCAGCAATCTGATATTTCGGTTTTGTATCTCTTCCTGTTTTATTTTAATTCAGTACTGTTGTTTATATTTGTATGATCTGCTGAATTATTATTTAGCTTGTAGTACTTGCATGTTCTAGTAATATTTTCCGACAGATTGTACAGATTTGCTATGTAAAGTTAATTTTTCATGGTTTTGAATTTTGGTAAAAGCAGAAGCTGCTAATTCTGAATTTCTACCAGAATTACAAAGTCCAGATTTGGAATTCGGATGAGAACTGAGATGAGCACTTAATGACAAGTACATAATTGTAATCTAATGTGTGGACAAATTCTCTAGCTATGCAAATTGGTTGATGCTAGACAGCTAGAGTAAGCAAATTATTATTTAGCTTAATGACAAGTACATATTTGTATGATCTGCTGAATTATTATTTAGCTTGTAGTACTTGCATGTTCTAGTAATATTTTCCGACAATCTTAAAGCTATATTAGTTCCTGTTATAGAACTGCAAGTTCCTTTGTGTACTGACTTTTAGAAGTTTGACTTTGTGAACTAACTTGATCTGTTTGTCTCTGTAGACATGAGTACTGAAAACCAAAACATGGACGTGGATCAGCACCTGACTGATGTCAACGTGACTGTTGATCCTAATGCTGCTGGTGTGCAGTTGCCTGCTGTGGGGGGCCAAACTGGAGGACAGCAGACTTCTGTGTCTGCTACTGTGGCTGCTGGTGTGCAGCAAACTCCGGGTGTATCTGCCGGGATGCAACACAATGTTGCTACGGCTGCTGCTGCCGTTGGGGCACAGTTCCAGCTACCCAATGGGGTTTCTGGGGTACAGCAGACTGCTGGTGTTGTTGGGAATGGACTCTCTGGTCGTATCCCTGTCACTTCACCTTTGACTCTGCAGGGTCCCTCTGGGAACCGTGTGTCTGTGGCGCCTGAAAGGCCCGAGAAGTTCAATGGTCAGAACTTCAAAAGCTGGCAGATGAAGATGCACTTCTATCTATACCAGCTAGGGGTGGTTGGCTTCCTGCAAGGAGATCCTCCCAAGCTCAGAGAAGATGAGCAGGACACACAGGTGCACATGGCCTACATGGTGTGGAAGGAGTCTGACTATCTGTGTCGGAACCACATCATGAACTGCCTGTCTGACAACTTGTACAAGGTGTATACCTCAGTCAAGACAGCCAAAGGAACTATGGGAGCTGTTGGACAAGAAGTTCAGGCGTGATGATGCTGGCTCGAAGAAGTACATTGTCAGCCGCTTCCTTGAGTACAAGATGGTGGACAACAAGTCGGTGCAGAGCCAAGCTCAAGAGTTGCAGCTGATCTATGATGAGATTGCTGCTGAGGGCATGGAGATCTGTGAGCCATTCAGAGTTGCTGCTATGATCGAGAAGCTGCCTCCAACCTGGAAGGACTTCAAGAATCATCTCAAGCACAAGACAAGGGAGATGACTCTGGCAGACTTGTATGTCAAGCTCCGCATTGAAGAGGAGAACCGGGGTGCCGACAGGAAGATGAAGGTGACCACCGAAAGGGCCAATGTTGTTGAACATGGTGAGAGCTCAAGAAGGCAGAAGTCTTCAAAGAAGCTGGGCCCGAAAGAGAAGTCCTTTAAGAAGCAGAAGCCAAAGTTCAAGGGCAAATGTTTCAAGTGTGGGAAGGAGGGGCACAAGGCTGATGATTGCCGGTCCAAGAAGAAAGAGGTCAACGTGGTTGAAACCAAGGATGATGATGATGAAGACGTCCTGGTGGCCATGATTACTGAGCTCAATCTGGTGGGCTCAAGTGACAGGACCTGGTGGCTGGACACAGGGGCTACCCGCCACATCTGCTACACCGAGAGTGCATTCACCACCCTGGACAAGTCCAATGCTGGAGACAGAGTCTACATGGGAAACTCTGCTACATCAGAGGTGAAGGGTAAAGGTACTGTCACTCTGAGGTTCACTACCGGCAAGCTGCTGAAGTTGAAAGACGTCCTGTTTGTGCCAGACGTGAAGAAGAATCTGCTTTCTGGATCAGTCCTAGACAGTCATGGTTTCAGAATGAATATCCATTCTCAGAAAGTCATCCTTACCAAGAATGATGTTTATGTTGGTAGAGGTTATGTTAAGGATGGTTTATTTGCTATGAATGCCATTGATGTTAGGAATAATGTAACCACTGATGCAAAAGTGATGAATAAAATGGATTCTTCTGCTTACTTGCTTGAGTCTTCTAATTTATGGCATGAAAGACTGGGACATGTGAATTATGAGTCAATAAGAAAATTGATTAATTTGGAATATATACCAAAATTTCAATTCGACTCTAAAAATAAATGTGAAACATGTGTCGAAGCAAAACTAACCAGAACATCCTTTCATAGTGTTGAAAGAAATACTGAGCCCCTTGAATTAATCCATAGTGATCTATGTGATTTAAAATTCATGCCTACTAGGGGTGGCAATAAATATTTTGTGACTTTCATTGATGATAGTACAAAATACTGCTATCTATACTTATTGAAAAGTAAAGATGAAGCAGTTGAAAAATTTGCCATCTTTAAATTAGAAGTTGAGAATCAGCTCAACAAGAAAATTAAAAGAGTGAGAAGTGATCGAGGTGGTGAGTATGTGGAGCCATTTGGAGCATTCTGTGCTCAACATGGAATTATTCATGAAGTCACACCTCCATACTCTCCTCAATCAAATGGTGTTGCCGAACGGAAGAATCGGACATTAAAAGAAATGATGAATGCTATGCTGCTAAGCTCTGGGCTATCCCAGCCAATGTGGGGGGAAGCCATCTTGTCAGCTAATTATCTATTAAACAGGATTCCTCGCAAGCAAGAGACTAAGTCTCCATATGAATTGTTTAGAGGAAAAGGACCCTCGTATAAACACTTGAGAGTGTGGGGGTGCCTAGCAAAGGTTGTAGCACCTGTTCCTAAAAGGATGAGAATAGGACCGAAAACAGTTGACTGCGTCTTCATTGGCTATTCACACAATAGCAATGCGTATCGGTTCTTGGTGTATGAAATTCTAGAATCCAGAATATTTCTAAGGTTCCTTTATGGGGGGGAATTCTAAGAATGCTTCATCTTTGAGCATGTATTTCCTTACAAAGAGAGGGATTCTACTAACCTAGAATCAGCTCCAGAGTTTGTGGAAGTACCTCAGAATCAGGTAGAAGAACCTGATGATGAGTCTGATTCTGAAGAGATAAGACGCAGCAAGCGAATAAGAACTGAAAATCATTTGGTCCTGATTTTCTGACTTATATGCTTGAAGCTGAGCCTCAAAGTTATAAAGAAGCTATGAGCTCAGAAGATAGCCCTATGTGGAAGGAGGCTATAAGAAGTGAAATCGACTCCATTATGCATAATCATACATGGGAGTTGACTGACCTTCCTCCTGGAAATAAACCTCTTAGTTCAAGATGGGTATTTACCAGGAAAATGAAAGTTGATGGCACTATAGACAAGTACAAGGCTAGACTTGTAGTCAAAGGGTATAGACAAAAAGAAGGTCTAGACTATTTTGACACTTATTCCCCAGTGACAAGAATCACGTCTATTAGGATGATAATTGCCATTGCTGCTTTACGCAATTTGGAAATTCATCAAATGGATGTGAAAACTGCATTTCTCAATGGAGAACTGGAGGAAGAAATTTATATGGAACAACCTGAGGGTTGTGTGGTGCCAGGTCAAGAGAAGAAAGTTTGTAAACTTATCAAATCTCTATATGGACTAAAACAAGCGCCAAAACAGTGGCATGAAAAATTTGATAACGTAATGTTGTCAAATGGTTTCAAAATCAACGAATGCGATAAGTGTGTATACGTTAAGAGCACTGATAAGGGTTATGTGATCTTGTGCTTATACGTTGATGATATGCTCATTGTGGGAAGCAATGATAGCATGATCAAGTCCACAAAGTCAATATTAAACTCTAGGTTTGATATGAAAGACTTAGGACAAGCTGACGTTATTTTAGGAATTAAAATATTACGTACAGCAGAAGGGTTAAAACTAACCCAATCGCACTATGTTGATAAAATTCTAGACAAGTTTGGTAAAGATACTTCTGGTATATCCACAACTCCAATCGAGCTTGGATCATTTTTGTCTAAGAATAAAGGTGAGAGCGTAAATCAAAAGGATTACGCCAGACTGATAGGTAGTCTGATGTACTTAATGAATTGTACAAGACCAGACATAGCCTATTCAGTGAGCAAACTGGCAAGGTACACAAGTAATCCAGGACGAGAACACTGGAAGGCAATGGTGAAATTGCTTAAATACTTACGATTCACGCGTGAATTTGGATTAAATTATACAAGAGATCCAGCAGTCATTGAAGGGTTCAGTGACGCCAGCTGGATTTCTGATATACAAGAATCAAAGGCCACTAGTGGTTATGTGTTCACCTTGGCCGGAGCGGCTGTGACCTGGAAGTCCTCTAAACAGACTCTTATAACCAGATCCACGATGGAGGCTGAGTTTGTAGCGCTAGATAAATGCGGCGAAGAAGCGGAGTGGTTGAGAAACTTCGTAGAGGATATTCCAAACTGGACAAAGCCCGTACCACCTATATGCATACACTGCGATAGTCAGTCGGCAATAGGTAGGGCTAAGAGTGTGTTGTACAATGGTAAGTCTCGACATATACGCAGACGACACAATACCATTAGGCAACTACTGTCTACCGGAGTCATAAGTATTGACTATGTAAGGTCCAAAGATAACATTGCGGATCCGCTAACGAAAGGGTTGAATAGGGACCAGGTAGCAAAAACAACACAAGGGATGGGATTAAAGCCCTAGTTGAGCTAGAGTCAAAGCAAAGGAAAACCCAACCATGCTGACTGGAGATCCCAAGATCTTGGTTCAATGGGACAACCTAACTGCTAAGACGGAGTGAGGTCAATGTGGGGGAGTTTCACCCCAATGACACGTCACTGTGGGGGTTCACACCCCTGCCATTCCTTGTTATACAGTGACACCCGAACGAGGATAAGCTTAAAGCTTTTAATGATTCAGGGAGTTCAGATTAGAGAAGTTCTGAGCGGGTAATTTCGGGATTACCTTAAAGACGAATCACCTATGTGAGAGAGAAGTGTGGCCGCTTCAACGGAGGACTATAAGGGCTTAGTTCTTTAGCAACTCTCGCAGAACCAGGGAGGGGACTCATGGCCTTACTGAGCCCAACCATGAGAAGCGGAAGGCTGTCAGGAATATGTCTGTGGGAGATATATGTTTTGTTTACATTAAATGACGAACAGTTCAAAGACAACACGTCTACTGAATAGTCAGTAAAAAGACTATATCTTTCGAGGGAAGGTTCAAAGGTGTTTCCTACCTATCCTATGCAGATATACCGTAGATACTATCACCACGTGAAGTTGAGTTTTATTTATCCTCATTTTCTTCATGTGGGGGATTGTTGGAATTTGTGAAGTAAAATGAGGGTGCGCCCCATTTTGTGAGTCGTTTTTGAAGGGGCTACGAGCCTCGTATCGAAAAACTTAAAACATAAGAAAAAATCCTTGCAGGTCAGTATGTGTTTGAGTATTCGAACTTTAAAAACGGACTCGAAATGAAGGAGATAATGTTGTACAAAGTAAGGACCAAAACATGAGTCTAGTGAGTCCATGAGGAATGGATCCCTAGATCATTTTGGTTGTTATCCCACATAGGAATTTGGTGGGAAGAAATGTAAGTTCATATATGATCCCAAATGACCATGTATAAGTTATTATACAAAGCCACACGAAAATGTCTCGCGCGCCCAGGGGGGAAATTCTCGAGCCCGGATGGTCAGGATTGGTCATACTTGTGCGCCCGCATCATGGGCACGTCGAATGTCGTCCAGTCGGGGCGGAGTTGACCGGTTCCTTTTGCGAATGTTCTATAATTTTTTTAACATTTAGAACTTTGGGTTATATTAAACTATACATTTCGAATATGAAGACCATGTCTTTATGACTGTTGCACTTCTCAAACTCAGTCTTTATGACTGTTGAGAAATCCAAACCGGGTCAGTCCACTTCCCACGTTTTTTGGGAGACGTTGAGGAGTGGTGGAGACTTGTGTGGGCGGATTAATCTCCACCCGACTGGTCTGCAGCAGTATAAATACAGGGTGCTCTTCTCCTTCAATCATCACTACAACACAAACATTCCATCAGTTCTCCACTTGTTTTCCGGTGATAGTAAAAGACAGCCATCCCTTCGCCTTCTTCAATCCGGTGCCATTGATCAGAAGGTCCTGCTGTTGTATCCTGGGAGGCTAATTGTCGTTCAAACCCAGCACCTGTACGGGGGCAATATAGCTTTAAGGACATCGCAAAGCGAGCCTCAGCAATCTGATTTTTCGGTTTTGTATCTCTTCCTGTTTTATTTAATTCAGTACTGTTGTTTATATTTGTATGATCTGCTGAATTATTATTTAA